>JAEUYN010002034.1:0-19533 GCA_018257835.1 Euura lappo
CACTTAAGGATGTATAGGCTATACAATCTCAACCAAAAGTGAGTCTCGTCGTCAATATTGAGTACTTCGAGATGAGATAAAAATCGGAAAAAAATCAACCACAATCAAGATGATAAGAGTATTCATTTTCAATAATAATAATGCCCAAAAGTTATCAACAAATTGTTTAAACAAATCATTGTTTAACAAATTTCCTGGTGACGTTATTTTTTTTCATGTCAAATGAATTCGTTAATCTTTCTGAATACACATGAATTTTTTCAGAATTTTGTCACTTTTTTTAAATTTCCGTTTTCCGAAATTTCTAAAGGCTGTATTTACAAAACTATTAGTTCCACGCTCCGGAAACTTTGGAATTGTAATCTACATCGTTTCCACAATAACATATCCAAAATTCAGATTTTTTTCTCCATTTTTCAAAATCGAAAACGGAAATTTCAAAAAAGTGACAAAATTCTGAAAAAATTCATGTGTATTCAGAAAGATCAACGAATTCATTTGACATGAAAAAAAAATAACGTCACCAGGAAATTTGTTAAACAATGATTTGTTTAAACAATTTGTTGATAACTTTTAGGCATTATTATTATTGAAAATGAATACTCTTATCATCTTGATTGTGGTTGATTTTTTTCCGATTTTATCTCATCTCGAAGTACTCAATATTGACGACGAGACTCACTTTTGGTTGAGATTGTATAGCCTATACATTAAGTCCACCATGTCCATATCCACAACATCTGAAACATCTGTTCATATTAATGTCATTGTAAACTTTGCATCTCTGCCAGCCAACAAACACTCGTTCGTCACCCATGGTTTTGCTATACGCTTTCTTATTCAGTTCTAGTACTGCAGTTCTCTTGCCTGATTCGTTGTTCACATACATGTGGATAATTTTCACTTCATCACCATCTCCGAAGTTTCTTCCGATTATATCCCGTAATAGCTCTTCCTGTGTCATATTCGAGTCGATTCCCACCACTTTAACCCTAGGGTTTCTTAATTTCTCCACCGAAACCTCACACCTGTTTCCAATCTTCTGCTTAAGTGCGGCCTCAAGCCTTGAGACATCCTCCTCCTTACTACATTTAATGTAAACAGATCCATCACGTCTTTCCCTGAGGTCTTCAATTGGGATGGAGACCTCGCTCCTGAGCTGTCGTTTGATTGAATTTAGTACCTCGCCCTTTGGAACTTCTTCTCTAGGCACAATCCGTAGATTAGGTCTGGGCTCCTTAGCTCGAGGTCTGGGCTTGCTGCCCGCCGCTTCAGCAAAAGTAAAGGACCGGGTGGTAGCGAAGCCCCTCGTGGCAGCGTCCGCTTTGTGCATTTCAATCAGTTCTCTCAGTACTTGGTTTTTTTCCCTAAGTTCCTGGTTTAGCTCCTTGAGGAGGTCAACTTCCTTATTTCTACCAGCTGCTGAATGCACCGGCGAGATCTCAGTCCCCGATGCCTCCTTGTGTTTATTGTTATCGGCTTCAGCTTGCTCCAACTCTTCCTCTAGTCGATGATATTGCGCCTTGTATTCGTTCTTCCTACATTCCATACTTGTCAGCCTTAGCTTAAGTGCCGCTACGATCAGTCTTGCTGTCCCGCTCAAATTTTCATTGTTTTGGTCTAGTTCCATGTCCGCAATTGAGGTTAGGTTAGCGTCCTTATGTTCAGGGCAGATAATCAGGTTGCTAGTGACATAGATAACTGAGTCGCCTCTGTTGTAGTCACCTTTGTGGTAGGCCGCGTCGCAGATTATGCAAAGAACGACTCCACATCTCTTACTACGGTGACACTTAAAGAAAATATCAGGGGGAACATTTTTAGGGTCAACACCAGTCGCCATCTTGGCTACCTACATCAGAATAAACATCAGAACATTTCCTATAATCAATAATCCTATAATACTCTCTACCAGTGTTGAGCGAATTTGTAATTACTCAATTACAATTGTAATTCATCATTGTTATAAATGTATTTTATTATTGTTGTAATAACAATTGCAATTGGCATTTATGACAATAATAACTGACAGTTGTAATTTATTATTGTTGCAATTACAATTGTAATTTATTATTGTTGTAAATTACAATTGTAGGTTATAATGCGTAATTTGCAGCTACCCAACACTGCTCTTAACCTTAATCTAACCACAAAATTTGAATCGCGCGTTTCGGCGCGTCGAAACAAAACCAAGTTAGCTTGAACGAGGCATCGCTGGAATCCCTCTCTGTGCGGCTCCGAACACCGAGAACCACTGGCTGTCTACGCTCACGCCGCCGCCATCTCTGCTAAACCGAGTGGCTAGTGTCCGCGATTACTCACGGTATATTGTTCCACGCTACCGATTTGAAATCGGTAAAATGGAGGATAATCTTGAAGGTATGTAGAATATTATTATGTTAAATAGTTTTCAGAAATTTTCAACATTGCATATTTGGAAGAGTGTTCAATGTGTGCATTTTAAGCAAGCGCGTAAATTTATTATTCCAAAAGAACAATGAATATAGTTATGTTCCCAGGAGATCCCAGACTTTTGAACATTGTAAACTATTGATAATGTTACTAAGATTAGAAATTGATGAAAACATCCCGCAGAATGCTGCATATTTGGCGTTGGGAACCGGAATTCTCATGTCGCGCAACGCGCGGCTCGTTTATTCAGGCCGGGTGCATAGTCCCCGGCAGGTATACGTGTACCTGCTGGGGACAATAGCAGTTTCTAAAATAACTATGTACCCAGTGATCTATTCTTCAGGAGTGATAAGTCATGTAACGGGTGTTCAAAATGTTTCAATAATTTATTCTATCATTTACCTACAAGGAAATTTAAATTTGTTCCATGAAAACATTTGTTTTTTTAGTAAATGTTTATCATACCTGTTTTATTCTAGGTTCACGCGCCGTAGATTACACGTGCACTTATCGAGATATCTTTGGAATGATTAGGGAGAATTTTCAATTGTGCCTGGATGCGCAACTTCAGATTCTGGAGGAGAAGATTACTCTTGAGTCATCCGAACCTTTCTCGATTGACAACAATGCGAAGGCTTCGTTAAAAAAATTACTTTGCAAAATCAAAAGTAAATGGCAAGAAGTGCACAGAATCCGCGATGCATTTATTTAAAAAAAATGAAAAATGGTTGCAAACTTCAATAACTATTTTGGTAAGTAATTTCATTGATGTTTCAAAAACTCGAGTTATGGGTCAAGATGGATAGTATAACGCTTGCGCTATTTTTTCCAGAATTGTAAGAAACCTATTGGAGAGCCATCAACTTCTAGTGCTCCAGGTGTACCTGGGCGACCTCGGACACTGAGTTTCGAAGAGTCGAGTGAACGTACCGAGAAAAGAAGAGCTATAGAAGTCAGTGAATCGCATTGCGTGGAAGAATTATCTTTGGCCACCAGGATAAGACTCAATTCTGCAGGATTAAACGATGCTCCAATTATTTTAAAAGACATCACAACAAAATCTCCCTCAAGAGCTGCGAAATACCGAGCGGCATATGAATCGTCGATAAATCCACAGCAGTAAAATTAGTTTATGCTATATAACTAATTTTCCGAAAATCTTTGAAAATTTTCCCTCAGTTCCAGACAAACGTTCCATTTTCCCCAATTCTCATTCAAAATTTCTAAAAAAACAACCTTCAAATCACACAAATATTGATTTCTGATGTAAAAAGTTGCTGTAAGTAAGATAAATATATATTTCCGGTTCACCATTTTGTTTTTTGGAAATTTTGAATCATGATTTTGAATAAGTGACGTTCAAACCGCAAATTTACCAATCTGTACACAAATTGGATGCTTTTTAGTAACGCAGATAGTCACTTCCGGTTCGCCATTTTGTTTTTTTTTCGAAATTTGGATTGTGATTTGCAATAAGTGACATTTAAACAGCAAATTTACCTATCCCTAAACAAATTGGATGCTTTTTAGTAACGCAGATAGTCACTTCCGGTTCGCCATTTTGTTTTTTCGAAATTTTGATTCGAGATTTGAAATCAGCGAGGTCGAAAACTTGAGAATCACCATTGAATTTTTCGATACGCACATTTGCCTAGTTTTGCCGATTTTTCTGTGAATCAGCCCACTGTGCGCAAGGGTTTTATGACCCAAGGTGTTGTCAAGCGTTGTCATCAAGTAAAAGTGTATACCAATTATTGAAAAAACTGATGAGAAAAATTAACGGACGATGCGGGAATCGAACCCGGGATCCACGGATGCTTAGCCCGAGACTTACTCCACTAGACCACATTCTTCGCCCACAGATCACGTCAATTCTTCTCATCATATACTAGCTTTTTCTTGTAGGTCTTGTATTGGTTCTTAGTGCTCAAATTTTAATTGAATGTGTATTTTCTTGCGTGTAGCACTGTTTATAAACACAAGGCAAAGTCGTGTACGTCATATGTTTGCCTTTGAACTATGACGGGTGTGTCACCAGTAGGACTATTCATTCGCACGTACACCGCGGCCTTTTAGTTGCATTTATATTAATAATAATAACGACGGGTGTGTCGCCCAAGATGGAAAATTATTGATGTAAATCAATTGAAAGTGTATACCAATTATTGAAAAAACTGATGAGAAAGAGATGAGATGCGTTGTCATAAAGTGTTTGCCAGGGTAAAAACCAACCTTTTCCCAAGGCTTTCAAATCTCTTGGTTAAAAAGCCAAGCGTCAGCAAGCTGATCACAAGGCTTTTTCAATGGTTCTTTGGCCGCTTCAAGGGTATTTAAAGCTATACACAAGACTTTGGCAAGCGTTTCCATTGTGCACGGAAAGGTCGTAAGCGCCGAAAACGCGATTTTGGTGGCAAAAGGTCGTATAATTTTTTATGCCATACATGACCGGTAAGGCCGATTTCGCTATCTATTTTCGGGGGCCAAAGAGCGGTTTTACCGACGAGAAGTTTCTACTCCCGCTGTGGGAGTGAAGACAGTGAATAAAGAATTCATCTGTCAGTTTGCTCTGCCGTACCGACCAAAAGACCGTGAATAAAGAATTTATCTCCCTAGGAACCCTAGGGAGATAAATTCTTTATTGTAGTTCCGTCACATAACCTAAAATGTAAGCACCGATCTGCCCGCGAAATCGGCTTCCGTTCATGTATGGAATAAAATATCGTGTGCATCACGGTCGCATTAGACGTTTTCGCTCCCGAGCGTGAGTTTGCCACCCGAGCCGAAGGCGAGGGGGGTATCCACGCTCGGGAGCAAGAACGTCCTTTGCTCCCTTGGTGCACAATATACTATTTCTTCACGCCATTCGCTCTGAAGACGGCTAAAACGTATTTATCAATTGAAATTACAAGATCGAAAAATGTAAGTGCAAAAGGTCATAAGTTTGGCGGATACGTTGTTCTTTCATTACAATTTTTAAGGAAAAATATAATTTTATAAATAATATAATAATAATAATATAATAAATAAATAATTTTTCCAAATAGTTGTAAAAACTCGTAAAACGCAAAGATAGATTGAAAGAACGACCATTTAAAAAAAATTCAATAAAAAATATTAGTAGTTAAAAGCAGAAGGTCGTAAGCGCCATTTGGATTTTTTTTATTTTTCATCATTTATTCAAATAGCTGTAAAACGCAAAGATAAATTGAAAGAACGACCATTAAAGGAAATTCGATAAAAAAATATTGGTAGTTAAAAGCAGAAGGTCGTAAGCGCCATTTTGATTTTATTTTATCTCTCACGATTTTTTTAAATAGCTGTAAAAACTCGTAAAACGCAAAGATAAATTGAAAGAACGACCATTTAAAAAAATTCGATAAAAAATATTGGTAGTTAAAAGCAGAAGGTCGTGAGCGCCATTATTATTTTTTTTATTTTTCATGATTTTTTCAAATAGCTGTGAAAACTCGTGAAACGCAAAGATAACTTGAAAGAACGACCATTTAAAAAAATTCGATAACAAATATTGGTAGTTAAAAGCAGAAGGTCGTAAGCGCCATTTTTTTTTTAATTTTTCATTATTTTTTCAAATAGCTGTAAAAACTCGTAAAACGCAAAGAAAAATCGAAATCGACGACGTTTCGGAAAATTCGATAATAAAAATCGCAGTTAAAAGCAGAAGGTCGTATCCGTCCAACTTACGACCTTTTGCACTTACATTTTTCGATCTCGTAATTTTAATTGATCTATACGCATCGAACGTTTTCAGAGCGATTGGCGTGAAAAAAAAAATTAAACGATTTTATGCCATTATAAACAGCAAAACGTCGTATAATGGCGCTTACGTCCTTATGTCATTAGACACGCGATATTTCGTGACACAACATTTCAAAAGTTGATTGCTCTTGATATACATGAGTTCGATGATGGGTCGATTTTCCACTTCGGTACCGGTAAATATTTCGAGACACAATACTTGAAAAATTGATTTCTTTCGATATACGTCCATGAGTTCCAGTTTGGCGGTTGGAATTGAAATCAATAATTCAAATATTCTCAGTTTGAATATTGTATCCTTGTTGTATCGAGAATATTTTACTCCTTGATGGAAAAACATTTCTACGTTTATCTACAGAACAGGTTTTTTTCACCTGTCGATGATGTGTGTGAATAATTGCAATGCTGACGTGGAAGCTATCGAACCACTTGACTCTCAATTAGTTTTTTTTAACGTTATTCTCACTTATATGTATGTATTTTCTAGCGTACCCGATTGAAATAAGTATAAGTGAGGTTTCATTGTATTGGAAAATCGAACGTTCGAGCATGTGCTATTGGTCTGTAACTTACCGCTGGCAACACCCACGCACACCAATGAGGCGACAAGAAGACAGACGATCTTGTTCATGTTGAAGGTAGCCACTTACTTCGTTAGAAATAGGTTTCTGGTTAGAATTCGTCCGATCCGTCGTATTTATACACAGCAGAGAGACCCCCTACCACGTCGATAACTTAACGTAGGCGATGAACAAGACATTGGTAACGTATGTCGCGTGTCTAATGACATAAGGACGTAAGCGCCATTATACGACGTTTTGATGTTTATCTATATCTATATCTATATCTATACTTCTATCTATATCTATATCTATTCTATATTCTATATTCTATATTCTATATCTATATCTATATCTATATCTATACTAATATATAAAGGAGTTCGTGCGTTTGTCTGTTTGTTACCGATAAACTCGAGAACCAGTGGACCGATTTACATAAAACTTGCACCAAATTGTTCCTCAGGTCTGCCCGAGTAACATAGACTATATAAGTTATATAAAAGCAGTCCGATGATTGAAAGAATGTCGAAAATATGATAAATACGTTGCCTTTTGACATAGAGCGTACACTATGCGCTTTGAACTTCTGAGCGTCACCGCGAGGTGGCGGGCGTTCTCTAGCCTACCTTACCACCATAGCCAAACAGCCCAAGCAACGCACTGTACCGTACAGCGTTACGTAATATCTGGACAGCTCCTTACAAATACATTCACCAGATGGCTTTCGTCTCTCGCGAGATTCATTAAAAACGACGTGCAAGATGTATGCAGAGAAAAGAAATAAGTGAGTGTTCCGGAAAGAGTTAGAAAAGGTTAAAACAGCCACTGAAGGTTAGAAAAAGTTAGGCCAGCCATCCCTAGGAAAAGCGAGGCGCGAAGCGCCGAGTGCTCGAGGCGCGTAGCGCCGAGCGGAGTTGCCGCGCGAAGCGCGGAGGGGCGGAGCCCCTAGTAATGGCATAAAGTCGTATAATTTTTTTTTCACGCCAATTGCTCTGAAAACGTTCGAAACGTATTATAGATCAATTGGAATTACGAGATCGAAAAATGTAAGTCGACGGGTCCTAAGGAAACATACGTAACTCAGCGGGCAGTCTAGAACGGACGTAACTCGCTGGGCCGGCTAGAACGGACGTAACTCGCCATGCAGGATAGAACAGATGTAACTCAGGAAATAACAAAAGAATTACAATAGAATTCTCTGAGTTCCGTCTGTTCTATCCTGCACGGCGAGTTACGTCCGTTCTAGCCGGCCCAGCGAGTTACGTCCGTTCTAGACTGCCCGCTGAGTTACGTCTGTTTCCTTAGGACCCGTCGAAGTGCAAAAGGTCGTAAGTTGGGCGGATACGACTTTCTGCTTTTAATTGCGATCTCTTTTATCGAATTTTTCGAAACAACGTCGATTTCGATTTTTCTTTGCGTTTCACGGGTTTTTAAAACTATTTGAAAAAATCATGAAAAATGAAAAAATGACGCTTACGACCTTCCGCTTTTATCTTAGTATTTTTTTTTTCATAAATTTTCGAAACGGTCGTTTTTCCAATTTATCTTTGCGTTTTTCGAGTTTTTACAGCTATTTGGAAAAATCATGAAAAATTGAAGAAGAAAATATGGTGGATACGACCTTCTGCTTTTAACTGCGATTTCTTTTATCGAATTTTTCGAAACGACGTAGATTTCGATTTCTCTTTGCGTTTCATGAGTTTTTAGAGCTATTTGGAAAAATCATGAGAAATTGAAGAAAATCAAAATGGCGCTCACGACCTTCTGCTTTTAACTACCAATATTTTTTATCGAATCGACCACCTAGTCGCCCGAAGAACCTTTAGTCTCATCAATCATGAAAAATAAAAAAATGGCGCTTACGACCTTCTGCTTAAAAACGATAAATCTTAGTATTTTTTTCCATAAATTTTCGGAACGGTCGTTTTTCCAATTTATCTTTGCGTTTTACGAGTTTTTACAGCTATTTAAAAAAATCGTGAGAGATAAAATAAAATCAAAATGGCGCTTACGACCTTCTGCTTTTAACTACCAATATTTTTTTATCGAATTTCCTTTAATGGTCGTTCTTTCAATTTATCTTTGCGTTTTACAGCTATTTGAATAAATGATGAAAAATAAAAAAAATCAAAATGGCACTCACGACCTTCTGCTCTTAACTACCAATATTTTTTATCGAATTTTTTTTAATGGTCGTTCTTTCAATTTATCTTTGCGTTTTACGAGTTTTTACAGCTATTTAAAAAAATCGTGAGAAATAAAAAAATCAAAATGGCGCTTACGACCTTCTGCTTTTAACTACCAATATTTTTTATCGAATTTTGTTTAATGGTCGTTCTTTCAATTTATCTTTGCGTTTTACAGTTTTTACAATATTTAAAATAATCGTGAGAAATAAAAAATCATGAAAAATTTTGAAAAAATGGCGCTTACGACCTTCTGCTTAAAAAAGATAAATCTTAGTATTTTTTTTCATAAATTTTCGGAACGGTCGTTTTTCCAATTTATCTTTGCGTTTTACGAGTTTTTACAGCTATTTAAAAAAATCGTGAGATATAAAATAAAATCAAAATGGCGCTTACGACTTTCTGCTTTTAACTACCAATATTTTTTATCGAATTTTGTTTAATGGTCGTTCTTTCAATTTATCTTTGCGATTTACGAGTTTTGACAGCTATTTGAAAAAATCATGAAAAATAAAAAATGGCGCTTACGACCTTCTGCTTAAAAAAGATAAATCTTAGTATTTTTTTTCATAAATTTTCGGAACGGTCGTTTTTCCAATTTATCTTTGCGTTTTACGAGTTTTTACAGCTATTTAAAAAAATCGTGAGAGATAAAATAAAATCAAATGGCGCTTACGACCTTCTGCACTTACATTTTTCGGTCTCGTAATTTCAATTGATCTATACGTTTTGGCCTTTTTCAGAGCGAATGGCGTGAAAACCGAAAATCTAGTGTAATCATTAAGCAAATTGACAAACACCAAAATCGTATTATAGTCACAAATAGTTAACCAATCGTAAAAATGAATCACCAATATTAACTCGCAAATCTTGGGACTAGCTTAGCATTTAGTCAATTTGCGTATAAGATTTACGAAAATTTTATAGTACATTCATACTATAATTAAGAATAGCGCATATAAGCGCATATATAATCAACGCCACTATTAATTTCAAATCAATTGTAAAATTCCATTCAATTCATAAGCCATGCAAAGATTGTATTTTGAGCCGTTAAACGTACATCTGCCTTAGTCGTATTAATCTTAAGACACGAGACACCTCTAATCAGAACCTCTTCTTTCTTATACTTCGTATAGTAGAAACATATGGGGTAGTCCAAATGAAAGTGAACAGAGTTTGACCCCGACCCTCGCCGAATTAGTCGCCGATTTTTTTCCGTATTCTACTCCACAAAGGTACACATACTTTCCGATTTTTCTTAGATTTTTTAGACTCATGGCTCGGTCGCGGCGATTTTTTCAAGTTTTTCCATTAATGTAATACAACTCTGAGGTCTTACATTTTATCGCAAAGTCATAGAGGAAAAAAAGTTTAGGTTTCTTTTGATCTTTACAAAAATATTTTTTCACGAATTTTCAGAGCATGCTAAATCGTTGATTTCGACGAAAAACGCAGAAAAATTGAGTTATCTCGGAAAACCCGTTTTCAAAAATTTCGAAATTTTCTGTCAATTTTCTTTGGTCAAAAACACACAACTTTCATATAAGACATATTTTGGGCACGGCCTTCGTTCGGGAGCTACGCCTCGTTTTATGTGATAATATCGGTAAAGTACGTAAATCAATTTTTGTTAAATATTTAGTATAAATCACTCGAGGTCGAATCGCGAGTTTTGAATGTGGTCAAAAATTTTCTCGAACATAAAATAGAACATTGAAAATCATAATTGAAATAGTATATTGTGTATCAAGGGCACAAAGAACTATTTTTCGAGTGTGCTGCAATCACACTCACCGTAATAGACTTGCGCCCGTCATGCACGCGATTTTATTCTCAACACCTGGTCTGCAGAAATGCATCTTTTCAGACCGAGTGAGCGGGCGCAAAACAGCACTTTGCGCCCGAGGGCCGAAAAGATCTGTTTTGCGCCCGCTTAAGAGGTATGAAAAGTGGCATTTTGCGACCGGGTTTGAGAAAAGGACTTTTCCGCCCGAGGACCGAAAAGATCTGTTTTGCGCCCGCTCAAGAGGTATGAAAAGTGGTATTTTGCGATCGGTGTAAGAAAAGAAAATGAAGTACAGATGCAAATCAATCTGTCACGGGTTTTATCTACGTGCCAAAGCTGAAATTCTATCTGATAAAAAGATTGAAATTGATTCCCTCCCGTAAAGTCGACACTAACCACGATTCGTAAACGTCATAAGTAATCACTGTAAGACCACTGATCTTGGGCTAATCAGAAAACAAATAAAACAAACTATTATAAAGATTCCAGGATACTAAAGTTTTTTGACTCTTGGAACATTGAGTTTGTAAACACTTAATCGTGTGTCGAAGTTGATGACGAATAAAGTGATTTTGATTTTAGGTATGAAACACAAAATTTGGGGTCGAATCCGCCTGAAGTGATTTATACGAAATATAAAAAAAAAATTGATTTACGTAGTTTACTGATATTATCACATAAAATAAGGCGTAGCTCCCGAACGAAGGCCGTGCCCAAAATATGTTTCATACAAAAGTTGTGTGTTTTTGACCAAAGAAAAAAGAAAAAAAATTTCTAAATTTTGTAAAACGGGTTTTCCGAGATAACTCAATTTTCATGCGTTTTTCGTCGAAATGGACGATTTAGCATGCTCTGAAAATTCGTGAAAAAATATTTTTGTGAAGATTAAAAGGAAAATAAACTTTTTTTCCTTTATGACTGCGATAAAATGTAAGACTTCAGAGTTGCATTAGATTAATGGAAAAACTTGAAAAAATCGCCGCGACCGAGCCATGAGTCGAAAAAATCTAAGAAAAATCGGAAAGTGTACCTTTTGTGGAGTAGAATACGGGAAAAAATCGGCAACCATTTCGGTGAGGGTCGGGGTCAAACTCTGTTCACGTTCATTTGGACTACCCCATATGCTTGACACCCTATGTTTAATCTAACGGGGGGTTGTCACGTGTGGACCTTCAGTCCACACGTCACCCTCGCCTATCTCTATCTATTAGTAATACTTATTACTAATTAGCTTATAGTAACTAGATACTCTTCTTCCCGCTCTCTTATTTCTTTCCGCTCTAACTCTGGATTCCCAGACTTAATCTGAGACAGTGCATCCGGTGGTGCTTATTAAATTTCGTATCACCTCACGCATCGTCAGCCACACGCGGCCCCCTACCTTCACTCTTTTACGCCTCTTCCCTATCTTTCCTGTTTCCTATCGCAACACCTGCTCTTCACTTCTTCTTTTACTGCTCTAGAGAATAAGACCTATCTCTAGCAGATATTCGACTTTAGCTGTATTATAATCACTCCGTTCTACGTGGAAAACTCTTTTGGTATCACTTCACCTACACCTTCGGTATACTTCTGTATTTTTACACGGGGTGAACCCTATAAAAATACTTGACAGGCTCTGCTTG
This sequence comes from Euura lappo, assembly GCA_018257835.1. Lineage (NCBI taxonomy): Eukaryota > Metazoa > Arthropoda > Insecta > Hymenoptera > Tenthredinidae > Euura > Euura lappo. Next base: position 12,350 of record JAEUYN010002034.1, read on the forward strand.
TCACACTCGCAGTAGCGGTATTGTTACATCACAATCGAAGTTTCTTTTTTCGAAGATAATAAACGTCGATTTGGCCAACATTTGCACAGCTAAAAAAACATTCAGAAACACAACGGCAAGAATCTTTCTGAATTTTTTTCTTTGATAAATACACTGGTCAGAGTATAATAATGTAACAGCCTATGAATAATACGATTAATCGTAAGTATCTAGTTTCCAATATCATAGTGTACATCACTGAATATTGTACACTGTTCACTTTATAAGAAAACAACAAGAGGATGATGATTCAAAAAAAAAAAAAAACGCTTCACGGTCTAGGAAGTTGAAAAAAGAATACTTTGCTCAAACGCTAGTAAAAATAAACTGAATACAAAAGTGAGGTAATGGGTCAGGACTGGCGCAGTTTCGGGTTGAAAGTCCCGTCACTTCTCAGCCTTCTGATTTGCCAGCCGTTGTCCGGAATACAAATTATACGACGGGACCGTTAGAATTTCCGTATCTTCACCCAGTGGATGTCAAGTTCAATACTTGCCCGATTCATAGTTAGAAGATCAATGATATCTGGTCGCGTTTTCCCAAATTTTAACGAGAAGAGGGGTCGTGGTCTGGTCATAATTGTCTGTAAACACAAAATTGGATCGACTTTAATTTGAAATCATGGATTCAAGTTCAACAATCAGCGCGACGTTAAGTACCTTTAACGGTGATCTTATGCAACTGAGAAGATAGATCGGATACGGCGTATTCAAGAATTTGTCCAAGAGCAAGTTTCAAGGTATGCTTTTCTTTGCTGCCGAAGTAACAAGTCCTGCAAAGTCCATCGGAAATTACCAATTCTAATGTACTTTTCTCTCCGTCAGGGCTAGGTGCGTTGGCCAAAAAGTTTAGAACTGTTTTGGGTTGCGTGTTGATAAGATGTGCGCACACCAGCAACACCTCGCCATTGTTGTAACTGGATTTCTGGGCGCGCATATAACTAAGCAAAGCGTTCAGCAGCTCTTCTATACTCTCTCCCGTCCCTGGCCAACCCCCTTGGATTAGAGGAATCAGGATTTTACAGGCCTTCTCGACCTGACACTGAAACGCAAGGACAAGACAAAGATTAGTTCCCTTGTGGAAACCGAACACGTTAAACGTACTTTCTGGTTCAAAGCAGCGATGATCACTTGGGGGATATGCAGAGCGCTGTATCGTCCATCTTTATCCCGCTGCATGATCAATTTCTGAAGAGACTTTGTAAGGAATGCCTGTAATACTTCGATCCCACGGGATAGGCGCGATGAATTGTCAGCCTTGATGAGGAAATTGCAGAAAGCAGGAAGCAGGGTATCGGTGAGGAGGTTGCTCAGCGGTACGGATGGATGTTTCACCAAGACCTCTGCGATTTCTACAACCGCATTGCCTGAAAGAATAATCAATCCAGCACAATGAATTCCCGTCTTGATCCTCCAGTTCAAGTTGACAAACGTCAATTACCCGTGTTGGGTCTGTCGGACGGAGTACTGGTCATCATATGAAGCAGCGTCGGTATGAGACGGTCTTGCAACAATTTAATACAATCTGGATTCATAGACAACTTCTCCAAGACATTGAGACACGGATGGTCTTTCACAGACACCGTACAGTACTCGGGTAAAGCTGTCTCGGTCAGCGAGTAGATACTGCTTGCCACCGAGGCAGTGAACGTGTTATCAAACTGAAAGAAAAATAACAGCGTCATTTTGCTAGCACAATGATTCTGGTTCATAGTTCGTTTACTAACTGGCATCAGAGCAGCGACGCTCTTCAAAACGAGCTTGACGACTCTATCAGATCCGATATCTTTGGCCACAGAAGACAAGCCCTCAAACAAAGCCGGGACGTTGGATCTTCGTATTTTGTCATTCTTGTCGTTTCCTTTGCTGGGAGCTTGGTCATACCATAGGTAGACAGCTTTTGCTGCGCAGATTCTTACAGAGGCTGGTTGATTCGCTCGAAGACGATTCGCAGTTGCTTTTAGGAGGGCCGACGCCATTTCTGCCGGTATCAGATCTCCGTATGTGCCACCGAGGCACAAGCAACGGCCCACCAGGAGTGGATGAGACGCTGTAACGTATCTCATTATAAGTTTTAGCAAATACTCGAACTATTTGTATCAGTTTGTCATTTGTCAGTTCGCTAACCAGGATTATTCAATTCTGCAAAGATGATATTTTTGAAAACGGATGCAACGTTCAAGCGCGGGGATCCCCCTTCCTTCTCCGGCATGATGTACTCCTTGATCAAGCCAAACGCGAGGAGAAGGGCTTCGTGAGTTTTCCAACTATCCTGGCCTACCCCAGGCTGATCGTTAACTCGCTTCGCGATTTCAGCTGGTCGCCCTCGTAGGTATTGTTTAATCACCATATATAAGCCACTCGCCATTATTCGCTTCTTCCCCATGACAAATTCCTATTGTCAAATGATATAAATGAAAATTTTCGGTTATCAAGTAGTCAGGATCCTCCCAGAAGAAACATTTTGCTCGTCCAATAATGGCGTTAGGTCGTCTAACTTTATCGAAAATGTGGTAGCATGCTGCATATGAAATCGGGGATTCCCCTGCTTATCAAGTAATGTTTATGTCCTCATAGAGTCTAAGCTTCCAATCGGTGATGATGAAGTATTGAGAAGTGTCTTGAGAAGCTATCCAAATCCAACTAGAAGAAATTGCAACTTTTCTCTTTCGGATGCGGACAATAACTTCCATTTTTTTTCGAAAAACGAAAAGAAAAAGTTTATAATTCAAAGATATTCCATCAAAGCTGGGATTTATTTACGTAAGAAACGTATTTCTACATATTTTGACGGAACGATGATAGGAAAATAAAAAAAAAACACGCCCAATATCGGAACAAAGGTGTTTAGAACCGTAGAACCTGATATGCTTACGATCAGATCTTCGGCTGCTCTGCGGATTCCGTCATTTGGAAAAATCCAAAACTCTCTACGCACAAGATCCTCGACGTCAGTCTTCCACAATTCGACTTGGTCTTCGGTAATTTCCATGAGCGTGATCAAACAGCGCAGGGCCTGCGGCGGTACGAAACTATCTTGCAGGTGAGTCCATTCGTAGTCCGCCAACTCGTAGTCGGTAAACACCAAGCAATACATCTCTCCTCCACCAGCCAAATGGCGAATAAACTCCAACATGGCTCTGATCAAGTCCCCGAGGCAACTGTCTGCTTCACCAGCTAGAAGAGAAGACAGTGTGTGAAATCGTAAAGGAACCATTTCTAATGCCCTCAATAAAGTCAGAACGATCATTACTTCCGATCCTGTTGACGATATTTGCTCGATAATTTTCAACAGAGTCAGTCAAGGTCTGCCAAATTAAAGGCAACATGTTTGCCAAGTAATCCCCGATGTATTTTGGCGAGTGTTTTATCAACATCACGATCACTTTCAGAATGTTGGTTTTCAGCTTTTCGTTGCCATTTTCTGACTTCCAACTTAGTATCGACGTCTTACAAAACAGCGAAACTGCTGATTGTAGATGATCTTGAAGTAACTTCCGTTGCGGAAGGTATGATAGGCAGTTGATGATCTGAGAAAATACTTCCAGAGACAGACATCGTGTCTCTACAGAATATTGCTGAAAACCGAATGACTTTGCTTGAGACAACGATTCTTCGCACACACGTTCATGGAATTAATAATATAGAACTCACGCTCTCCGCGGCGAATATCCTGTTCATCTCATTCAAAATGACGACAGTATTATTGTGCCCGTCAGTTTTTAACCGTTTGAGATTAATTTTCTTAAAAATCAGCAGCCCACCGTGTACACCAGACTCTTTTTCTTCGTGCAAATGAGTGACTAGTGTTTCAATTAGCCCTTCCCAGTTATCTGGCCCGTCCCACTGTATTATAGTGGTAATTATATCAGCCACTGCCTTCTGTATCTATAAAATAAACATAATCAAATTACCCAGAAGGACCAATGAACAGAGTCACATCAAAAAAGATAGGGACCTCCGGAAACCTTCACCAAATCCTTTGGCGAAACGAAATATATGTTCCTTGAAGTAATGTATTATGTGATCAGATGTGATTAAACAACCAAAAACAATGGTCAATGCAGTTCGTTTGAGAAAGATCACCTCTTTGTCGGATTCCAACAATCCAGCGAGCAGCAGGGACTTGATTTTCTCCTTGTTTTTGGAATCGATCTCGGGAGGTGAGAAACGTTTGGCAGTAGAGCACCATTGGGTTGCCACAATTTTCTTCAGTTTCTCAGCAGCTAAGATCCTAACTTTTACTGGCGAGTTCTGATCGGATACATGTTCTGTCAATTGTATCGGATACATTTTGGTCACTTCGAGCTTTTGGATGTCTTGCTCGGCTTCCTGCTTCGATTCCCCTTCACCCGTTGCAACGACGTCTAATAAGTCGCCGAGCTTTGCCATTTTACGGGCTGGAGCACTCCGTGAGCCAGTGGTCCTCCTTCTTTTCACCATGTTTGATGACAAAACTAAGAAAAAAAAAAAGAAATTCAAATTTCTTGTGGATCCTGGTGGTTGTCTGGAGCCGAATAATTGAGGTTAGGATCTTTTTTCTTCTAAATATCGCTTCGAAGGAAGAAGCAATGATTACATAATTTTCTCGTCAGTGACGTTCGAATATCGTCTGTTATTGATTCCGAGCGCACGAGACTCGAGAAAAAGAGATGAGAGTGTGTTCACGGATTTCTTGATTGAGGATTGAGGCCAAACGCGGTTCTCTGCGATGGTTCGGTATTATACGTAAGAGAAAGACTCACCTTTCTCCTCTTTATTATCTATAAACTCAGTATTTTTTTTTAAACCATTAGGTATCGGTCCTTTACCATCTCCCAAATACACTTGAGGATGATAATGAGGGATTATTGGTAGCCTGTTGAAATTCCAATTTTGTTTCGAGGGTTAGTCGTCCACTAAACACTGGTATCTCTTGAGAGCCTTCTTGCATGTGGAATCCGTCCCTCTTGACTGATTGTGAATTTATTATTTTTGGCAATCTTGGTTCATTTGGGTTAATTTTTTAATTTTAAGGTTGGTAGGTGGTGGCGTTGAAGTGGGAGTGTTTTCGTTGACGCTCTCTGCTGAGACACTATATTTTCCTTCTCGTTGTTAGATGGCGTGACTGTAAGGCGGCTCTTAATCCATAGGCTGAATGGTTCCGTTCTTTAGGTGTATCTTGTATCTACCGGACAACACAAGGATGGAGCGTGGAATGGGACAGCAACTATAACATTAATCAACAGTTAATATATAATCTTACTAATATACAATCTTCTAATCTAATTAAATATAAGTTATTATCTAATTCTATCTATTCTTAATTGATTATTTTTTTTTTTGCATTTTATTTTTTATTTTTATTTATTTATTTATTTTTTTTTTATTTTTTTTTTTCCCCTCTGTTTATTTATTTACTCTAAAATCTATCTTAGCAAATTAACATCTATTTGCATTCCAATAACTATTTTTTTTTTCCCTTTCCCTTTCTTTTTCTTTTTTTTTCCCCCCTTTCCTTTTTCAATATATTCGTTTTCCTTAAGTTTATTAATATATAATTCTTTACAAACTAATTTACAAATTAATCAGTTCTTATATTATTAACCGAGTTCCCCGTTTGGTTATATTAAGATTTCATTAGTGAGGAGGAATGCCACGATTCGGAGCAAGGATTCTCTGTCTCCCTCAAGAAACAACTTATCGATAGGGGAATCATAAACAATTGCTTTTTTATCTAAGAGAACTTCATCAATATCTGACGTGAATCTGTAAATCTGGGACATCTCCAAACTATATGATCTATAGACTCTGCCTCCTCTCCACAACCGCATTCGTTTTCCTCTATTATTTTCTTTCGTTTCGAGCCTTCGTTCTTGTGTGACCCGTCATTATTCTGTTTATCATGCCAATTCTGACCCGATCTATTCCTGAGTTCCTGAACCACGGAACTGGGCTAAATTTCTTCTTATTGTACAGAACGAACCTGTACCCCTTTGGATCTGGAGGCTTGGCGTAGTTTTTTATGAACTCCGAAGTTTTTTCGATAGCTTTATCCTTAGCCCCGTTTAGCAGATTTTGGTGGTGGAATTTGGGAAAATCTATCACATCTCTTCCTTGCTTGATTTTTTTCCGGATATCTGCCGCATCTTTGGTCATTTTAGGGTCACTTCCGTCTTTGTGAAGATTTTTTAATGCACTTAAAGAGTCCGAGCATATTAACAAATTACCCTGAAATTCGTTTGACTCAGCTAATTTGATCGCTCGAAGGATGGCTTTCATTTCTGCACTGAAGATTGTGTTGTTTGGGTTCAGCGATGCTGCAGACGCCTGATTCGGATGGTTTTCTGGAAAAATACCTATTCCGCATTTTTTCCTGTCCCTGTTTAACGAGCCATCAGTGTATATTATTTGGTGGTTCGGCTAATTTAACGAGACCAATCTTCTAAAATCCTCTGGATCACCTTTTGGGGGTTGGAGATTAGGCCCTAAGGTTAGATCAACTTGTTTGCTCACAAATAACGCATCGAACTCTATATGATATGTTTCTAATATGTCACTCTTCTCACATCCTGACAGATCCTGCTTTATTCTTTGCCAAAGGTGGTAAATGCCTGAATCTGCAGATTGAACGCTCGACACATGAGCTTGATTTTTTAGGGATTGTATTTTTTTGAGTTTTTTTTCCAGAGTATTATTGGAATAGCTCAGTTTCCTTATCAAGAAGCGGTGTGTGAGCTCTTCGTATCGATCCCTGAGAGTGATCACGCCACTCAGATGCAAGAGTGTGTTGATTGGAGTGGTTCGAAGACACCCTAAGCTTATTCGTAAAGCCGAATATTGGATCGTGTTTAATTTCTGCAGCTTTTCGTAATTGGACATCTCTAACAGGAAGCCAGCCCATTCCATTGCCGGTCTAATGAGCCCTTTCTATACTCTCAACATGGTTTCTGGGTGCGCGCCCCACTTGAAATTTGCTATTGAAGATAAAATGTTGATCAGCTTCGTGGCCTTACTTTTCACGTAGTCGATGTGTGGTTGCCAATTTAATCTATGATCCCAAATGACCCCCAGGTATCTTGCCTGAGACTCGTTTGGGATTGAGTGCTGTCTAATTTTGATTAGTTTGTCCCCTAATTTCATGGACTTTTTTTTGAAGTTGAAGAT
>JAEUYN010002035.1:0-24161 GCA_018257835.1 Euura lappo
TGAGGAAATAGAACTTGGATACCCTACAAACGAAAGATGCTCGAAAGAAATGATATACTCAAGTTAACAAGCAGCTATGATTATGGAAACAAATACGGAAAACAGCTAACACATTATATTGACGCTGACATTTACATTATTGACATTCAATCGACGTATCGCGATTTTTCGCTCGTATAATGGACATACCGCCGCGAATGTTCCAGTGGTATTGGTCACCTCTGGAAGTACAGCATCACCAAGGCTAGGCTGTAGTTTGGCCATATAGTTGTTGATTTATCTGCGAACGTCGCAATGATGGAAAGCCCTTATACTGCAACAGAACATATGTCATCGTTATCACTCAATATCAATTATCTTTATTATTCATCTATCTTCTATATCTATTCCATCTATCTTTTATCTTCTTCTTCTTCTTCTTCTTCTTCCATATCTATAAAGGAACAAGTGGCATCAACTCCCAGCCCAAACCCCTTGACCTAGAAACTTAAAATTTGGGCAACATGTTCCGTTCCCTTCGTAAACACCCACTGAGAAGCGAATTTTCGAAATTCGTCCCCCAAGGGGGTTAAAAGAGGTAAAACGTGTTTTCGCAGATTCATCGATATCTCCTCGGTCCGATGAGATATTGACTTCGTCTTTGCTTCAAATGGCTGCTTATTCAAATACGTAGACAGTAGTTTGAGCATTTTGTGAAATTCGACTCCTAAGGGAATGAAAAGGGGTGGAACCAATTTTTGAGGCGCGAAGCGCACAGGGTCGGAGCCCCTAGTCGTTCGTATAAATAATAGTGAGACTCGGAAGGGTCGGCGGCTGTACCAGTATTTTATAGTCATGGTCAGAGCCTCAGTCACGTAACGCAATTTATTGTTTTTCACAGCTTTTCTCGAACAAATGCATCGACGAGAATGTAAAAAATCAATTTTGATACTGTTCTACTATTTCAAATCGAATTGAAATCTATTATTGTCCAGTTTCAAATAGATAATTTTTGTTACGTAAGAGGGGGGGAGGGGGTCAAAATTGCCTGAAAAGTGCGTTTCGTAATCCGTCAACAGCCCCTTGTACGTATATGTACATGATACATTGTTTCTCAATCGCAGTGACGGAAGGTGACGAGAGCGACGTTTTCTTATCGTTCCATATTATACCTATATAATGATATTGCCGCTATCCGGTATTCTGCCGGAAGCTTCTGATTTGGATTTCAATCCTCGAAAAATACAGTATCCATGAATAAAATTAATCTTTTATCAGATAATACCTTGCTCGATTAATGATATCGAATAACCGATTCTTACATGACAATTGATTTTTCAATGGTAAAAGTACGAAATGTTGAGGAACGAGATTAATATTTCAGGTCTCAGGTTTGGATTCATCGGTTTTTTATAATGCTCTAAAAAAATATTACTTCTCCCAAATTATAGTTACTTCACGTATACATCCTATGGTGAGAATAGTATTTGGAGGTATGTACCGAGCATTTCTGATTATATCAATATTTTTCGAGTCGCTGTTGTACTGCTGTTTTTGAGGAAATTTTTAGTTTCATACATCGATACACGAGAAAAAAAAAAGAAAATCAATCATTTTCTCAATTAAAAATGAGCCAAATTTCTGGCTAAGGAAATACCGGATAGCCGGATATATGATCTCCAGTTATTTATTAAAATATGCGGACCGGATATTCGGTATGTGGTTATTCGGCCAATTTGCGATCTGAACACACCTCTTACCTAGACCCATCCAGAAATTCACCAAATGTCCCCAAATTCGATTTGTGCAATAACTCATATCAACTATACCCCAGCCGACTCTATGTACAATTTATAATTCAATGGAACCTTTACCCCTACAATAAATTATCGGAAATTGGAAAAATGGTAAGACGTGCCATGAGTGAACGTAAAATCGAAGACGCAAGGTGTACGTGGCACACCAGTTTAAGTTTAATATATCAGTTACTATATCCTCATACTGGCGGAAAATGTGATAAAAGTCAAGCAAAATAATTGGAGCGAGGGAACAAAAATTACGAACGTACATCGATTTCACAGACCGCAAAAAACATATTCTTATCATTAATAATGTAAATATTGTTTATATACTTCACCACCCAAGTTAGATAAGGAGTGGTTTTCCTCCAGAAAAGCCCGATAATTTCTTCACCAAAGGAAGTCCCCAAAGAACGTTTCAAAGTTATCACGTACCGCTTCCGGCGTCACTAGTCTTATCGCAAAACACAATAATACTAAAAGAGGACTGAATCAACCAAATCTCAAATACCGATATAGAGCTTATACCAAAAGCCACCTTAATTCTGTGCCCAGGTGTTTTACAATTTCATTATATGTGGGACATTCCATGTCAACTCGACCAATGATTTTCCCTCACCATTTTTTAATCGCTTCACAATTTTTTATGACATTCTCCGAACACAAAAAAATCGCCTGAATTTGTTCAGATTTTTTCCGCCAACCCTTATTTTTTTATGATTATTCGAACCTATTTTTTGATACCTCAAAATTGCATTTTTTTTTAAATCCCTAAAAATTCTCAAAAATCTCATTTCCCATCCCGATCATTTTGACACTTGATCGATGATGGGCCGATTTTTTTTTCCATTCTGTTGAGCACTTTAAACATTTTGAACGAACAAAACGCCAGTTTTCAACGTTACGAAATTTCTAAAAAAATTCCCAAATACGTATCTAGAAGGTATAATAATAATCGACGTTGCAAATTTCAAATAGCCCTATGTCTCCTAATTGATGAATCTCTATATCATATCTAGGTATATCAGTTAACTTATAACAAATACATATGGGGTGAAAGCGAGCGAAAAAACGCGATTTTTCCCTGACAATTTTTTATGTTTTTGCCCCTTCACCCAATTTATTTTCTTATTGAAAGCATTCTCTCACTACAGCTAGTCAAATAATCAGCTTCTTCTTCGTTTTTCCGATTTTTCAAGTGTCCCAGTTGATAGATAAAAAGTTTCGCGTCTTTCTATAAAATTCCTTGAAATAATTTTTTGCGATTTTTTTCGTGAAAATCTTCGAAAATCTTAAGTAACAAAAAAGTCCAGTCATCAAATTGTTCTGAAATTTTAACACAGCATGCCTTTTTGAATTCCAAAATGTGTATGAAAATTTAATAGTCAGTCGAGCAGGGGCAGAATATTTTAAGGGTTCATAGAGATATAAATGGTCGAAAATGACGAATAATTTCGGGATTTTTTACCAACGCAACTGCTACACCAATCGTTTTTAAATTTTTAGGGTACTTTATTGCACATTAGAAGGTATCAAAAACATTTTTTCGATCGATAATAAGTGTTCATCAGCAGTCTGCAACCAATCGACGCTGAAAGATTTTTTCCCGCGATGTTGAACTGTGGCAGCTGTAGTTTTTTTGGTTTTTTAGCCGATTAAAAAAATTCAAAAACCATCATTTTCTATATGAAAGTACCTACACTGCCGATGAACCAAAAAAAAAGTTGAAAAAGTTGAAAATTGTAACAATGGCGACACTCAGAGCAAAAAGATCGAATTTTCACTTAAAATTTTCGTGTTTTTTGTGCAAATAATGAGTGTTTAATAAAAAAATTTATTGAATATAGAGGTTCATCGACGAGGCCGTGCAATTATGTGCCAAAAAATCTTTGGATGAAATGAATCGGACAAATAATGTTTTTCTTTATCGCTGTCGCAAATTTCGAAATGTAGTTCAGCTACAATTGGCTGCAGACTGCCGATGAACACTCATTATCGATTCAAAAAAATGTTTTCCATCCCTCTGATGTACAAGTACCCTAAAAATTGCAAAACGATTAGTCAAGTTGCTGCGTTGAAAAAAAATCCCGAAATTTTTCGTCGTTTCCCACCATTTGTATGCATATCCCCCCTTAATTAGAACTGATGGTGTTTGATTTCTCAATCAGAATACGTTTATTATAACAGTTATTATTTTGCGATTAGATTAAAAATTTAACTGCAAACATCCATACTTTCACCTATTTTGTTATTAACTGGGACAACGAATCTACGATGTGTCGTCATTATTCTCTAATCAGTGTTCAGTTTTCTCCCGTAAACTAAAAAATGTTGCGTTAATACACTCAATGTAAAAAAAATAAAAATTAAACAAAATTTTAATGCAGATGAAACTGAGAAAATGTGTCATAAAAGTGTGAAAATGATATTGTTAGGATTAATTCTTGAGTATTCAATAACTGGGTCTTAGTCCTGTCAATATATTCCGGGCCAAAAGTTCATCGACTTGTCGTACAAATATTACAAAAATAGTTATTCACCCCAATTGTGAAAAGTTTATTAAGGAAAAAAGAATGGTATCGCGTTCAAAATGATCGAAGTCATTGAAGACAAAAATTCCATTTTTTAACATCGTAACCAGATAATATTGGAAAAAATTGAAATAAAATCGTAAACCTTCCGATAACAGATCAATGTAACTGATCCATTCACCTGAGGAATAGGGAATTAATCTCTTACCGGAAGAAGATGCCCATAAAATGTGAACGATGAATTGTTGCAAGGAGCCGAAGACGGACCAGTAATTAACCATCCGCGGGTGAAGAAGTACAGAACTCAAATGAAATGCACCGACTTTTTTCCCCATTTATCTGGAAGTGGCAAAGCTCCGATATCTCGGTTATGAGCCCAGGACCTGGGGAATGGGGGTGATGCCTGCGTCCACCGATGAGTCATTCTATACGTCCAGACGGACAGCTTTTTGACCACTAGTTTTCTGATTTGGGAGACATTTTTTCACGGCTCTTTTGGAACAAGTAAATTCATTGAACAATTTTTCTTCTATTCTTATCGCCCCTAGTTCAGAAATTACACGGGGCTGGAATTTCCAAAGTGAACGAATTCGATCTGATCACTTTAACCGGCATCCACTTGCAATAGGCTTCCCTATGCGAATAAAGTGGCGTTCGGTAATTCTTCGATGTTTATTAGGGTGCCGATATTTTTTGAAGATTTTACAGATAAAATAAATCCTTCCGAAGATGGGACATCGGTCGGACAATCTTTAGAGGTCGCTAAACCGGGCAAAAAATCGAGCTTTTAAGATGGAGATTTTAACTGTAAAATTTTAGACTTTTTTTTTGCGAGAACCCAAATTGCACACTCGAGGTCAACATTTTGGCACCCTAATGTTCATCTTCCCACTGCTTTCTCGATATGTGGTCAAACTACAGAAATAATTGAATGTAGCGACGAATTAGCTTGATCTACATTTTTTTGGTATATCAACACCCGCTTATTCTCACTTATGCTTTTTGCCTTGAGGATGTGGTCGTCGGTCAATCGCGGTTGCAGGAAGCCCCCGTTTTACGTAACCAGATGTTTTTTTCCGGCAGTTAATTATAACGAAATTGATTATCTTTACGATTACGTAAGACCGGGTCACCGTATAAAGTAAGACCGAAAGAATTCCATATAAATCCACACAACTCAGCGTTGGCTTTTACACCATTTGATGGGGGGCGTTGCTCGACCACAAAGAACAGAAGTTTGAGGGAACCAGTACAGCGTGATTCAACAAACTCTCCATACTCCAAAAATCATAAATATCTTATCCAATGTTCATTACACATCGAAAGATTTAATTTTTCAATAATCACTTGTCGTAAGGTTTCTGACACACGGTTGATCCGATCATGTCTCTCGACTTCTCATTTTCTTCGGAGAACAATCCTCCATCGTGTGAATGAGGGAAATTTGAAGAATAAAAATTTGCACCAAGTTATCAGCAAAAGAGTGACTAGATTATCGCTAAATTTAGATAACTGACCATAACTTGTCGCAGGATTTTTTCTCCTCAGTTTCCCTCATTCACATTATGAAGGATTGCTCCCCGAAGAAAATAAGACGTCGAATCAAGATGCGTCACGCAATTTTTCATCAATTGCGATGAGCTTTAATTTTTTTCAATTGCGAAAAATAAAAATACAACCTAATTAGGTACTGTTAACGTAAATTAGTGAAATATATGTTGACAAAAAATAAGATTTAATCCGAGGCTTTGAGAATGTCACTGCAACTCAAAATCCTCTCAAAGCCGCCCTCACCGAGTGTTTAGTGACGCGCCTGAAGTTGAAACATCATGAATTTTTGATACTCAATTAATGTTTTGCAATGTAAGTGGGTATTCTTGGATATGAAGGTCAGATGAAGGAACAAATTTGTATTTCTTCAAATTCGTAACGTTTTTAATGTTTTGCAATCATTGATTAGAAAAAAATATCCCAAAAATGGGCAGTACGAATCGAATGTCGCTCCAAAAAGTGCTAATCACACAGTTGGAAATTTTTTACCAATTTTAACATCTCTCTGGTGTCCCAAAAAATCCATAGAAATATTTCTGTCAATTTGGCAGATTCAATTAATGTCGAATTTATGGTTCTGCACGAACCTGTGTTCATTATTCCTGCTTTCGTAGTTCAAGGATCCGAATCAATCAGTCTCACATGATGCTTCGATTCGTTTTTGTAAGATGATTACAGCAGAATTTTAATGAGAAATTAAGCAACGACTGCACACATGTCTTCTTCTTGAATTTCTACAATTAGTTATATTTGAAAAAACCACATAGTCATTCAAAGTTGGCGATAATCTATATTTCACGGAGCAAAAATAATCAGGCAATTCCGAACCACGAACCCGGGTTAACGAAATTCTGTCTCACTTATAATCGGGCAATTACGCACGACACAAGCGGAAACCGCAACATCCGGTAGATATACTCAAAGTTTTCCTTCTCCCGACGAATTATCGGTTATCTAGGGAGAGAATAACAAATTTAATTCGAGTGTACAGGGCTCTGCCTGTGAATTCGAAAAAATATGTAGTCTCGAAGTGAACGGCCTAGATAGTGATACAACTACTGAAAATATTTATGTGACAAATCATATGACATTATGAATGAAATCAGAAAATTTGTTGGATGATATGATGAATGACATGGGTTAGGCTACTATCCGCCGACTCCATGTCCGATGTTTCATTCTGATTTTTCTCTCTCATGTATGAGTATCATATATTCAGGAAAGCGGAAATGGTATTTTTCGATTATCATACTGGTATCGTATCAGGATAACTTCATCATCACAAAGATTCACCGTACTCACATCTGCAGGAGAAAACTGACTGCGAAAGAGTAGGGAAAAATTTGATTGAGAAAAAGCAAGGAAAAAGCAGATTGAGAAAAATTCAGATGCGGAAACAATGAATCCTATGAGTATCTTGCCTATTCTTGCTCATAGTTTAACAATTCCTGTCAGGTTCGACGTGATTTTTCCGATTATTTGAATAACAAAATTCCCCAAAATAAATAAAAAATGACAACATCTTGAGAACGGATCGATGGATTTGGATAAAAATTGTTATCAGAAGGTTTTTTTTGGGTCACGATCACGCATCTGAAGGCAGATTTGCAAAATTTTAATTTTGCACATTCAATATGCTAAAAGAAAAAATGAAAAATATCTGGATTTCGATGAAAATTAGTACTTGAAGGTTTTTGGAGTCGCTGATCACGAATCTGAAGTCAGATTTGTAAAATTCCAAATGGCGATCGCAAAATGCTTTAAAAAAAATTCAAAAATCATCAGATTCCGATTGAAACTTGTATCCGAAGGTTTTTTCAGTCGCAGATCACAGATTCGTCTATGAATTTCGAGCACACGAAAACGGGGAGTTCAAAGGCTGCCACATTGGCAGCCCAAATCAGCTCGTTTCATATCGAGGTGATTATCTCGCGCGGTCCTTATATGGATTCGCGAATTCTAACGGTACACCCTGCGAACCACAGTGGAGCCTAGCCGTGCGCAAAGTCTTGTCATTTGGGTTGCCTGACTGCAGGCGTGAACTGAGCGTATCGTTTCGTTCAGATACTACCTATTGTCGGATCAGCAGATAGTGCGATAAGCGGTGGGTATGCAACGAATGACCTTGAGTCGACATTGAAAAAGTAGGTCCACCGACCACCGAGACACAGATGTTCGTGACCCGCGAGCAGATGGCGACTCCGTCGCCATTTCGACGTGGAATTTCACGCAATCATTAAAAATCGTTCAGTGAAAAATTGAGGACGATGAAAAATTGTTCTTTTAGTAGAATCTTATCGTTTTCAATCAACATTATTCCGAGAACGTTTCAATTTGGAAAATGAATTATGAGAAGACATTGCACTTATTGTAACATCAATCTCACGCAATTCAATGTCAGTTGGAACAAATAATCACAGAGTTGAGAATAATCGCTACTCAATACTGTACATTTACTTTGCTATGTCTCAGGCTTTTTTCATACTCGCGAATTCTGATAGGTATCTTAATTCCGAAAACGCAAAAAATGGTCATCGAAAAAAGGGGCTTTATTTCTCTACTTAGCCTAGGCCAGGTCTAAACTGGGTTGTATTAACATTTGTATAATAAAAAGATAACGCTATGAGACACCCTCATCGCTTTGCCCCCGAGTGTGCAAAAAGATACGGGTAACATTGATGGAAAAATTTCAGCGACGTGTCTAAGCAGTCCACGTGACATATCGAGAAATGAGTCATTTTTTTTCTGTCTCTTCTTCCGTGAGTCTGGAACTCTGAAGTGATCGCGGTATTACTATAAGAAGACGAACATTTCACCGTGTTATCGACGTTTTTCATGTTCGTGCGGAGAAACGCCACAGCTGGATCCTCGGGCCCCTAGATTTTTCATTCCCATTTCCCTTCGATATACGGCACTGCCAAGAAATCGCTGTTTCTTACCGCCAAAGACATTTCATCTCCGACGCAGGTATTTCACTTATTTTCCTTATTCATTTTTTTTCAATCAATCATCTTCCGAGGACAACGACTTGGAGCATCGCCATCGGCATCGCCCGCCTGTCGCTCTCCCGGGCTAGTCGCGGTGTAGTCGGCGTCCCTGAACTGTACCGGGGCAAAAAACATTTCCTGGCACAGGATTCGCGGGAATTAGAGATGGGGCAACGAAACCCGTCGAAGCCCTACCGCAGCTATTGCAGAAGGTACTCAGAGGATGCATGGAGCTTACAATGTTGCAACGCTACAAATTCGGAATCGGAATTTGTTCATGTGCTTCGATGCAATCATCGAGGCTCGCTGCACAATCGCCATGCCGCCAGACTGCAGAGTCTTATTTGGCATCATGTCTGATGGTTCGGGTGTAATTTGTAAAGGGTTGGAGGAATCGCCCGCTCTGAGAGCTTTGAGTACTCTAATCAGCTTTTTGTTACACTTTTTTTACTTCAAATCATTTCGTACATTTTTTTTTTGTTCGCTGCTGAAAAGTTGGAGAAAGAAGTCTTGCGAGTTTGACTGTGTCGTGTCTGAAACAACTCTATTTTCCCTCGGATCCAAGAGTCGTACGGTGCAGTAAGCAGCCCTTGGCTGCAGGCTTTGCTGTTTCATAAATGGGTTAAGGCATCAGCGACAGCCTTCACTCTCGACGCTGCAGCAACGTCACAATTAACCACGTAGTAACTAGTAGTCGAGGATTCGAACTAACACAAGTTCTCTTCTCGGGAACGAAAATGATTTAGACGAAAAAATAAGATTACTTTATCAATCAACTTCACGAGAATGTGCTTTTTGTACAATTATCTATTTCCGTTCTCACATCTTACAGAAAATTGTGACAAAATTGAGACCAAGCACGTATTTCTAAAATCGTACACATAATTAATAACTTTTCTAACGAGTGAATGACTTATTGTATGTATTTTCATTCGAGCTGTCAGATAAGGTACGCGACGTTGTCTTTCAATCACAAAGTGCAAAGAACATCGGAAAAAGTACTTTTTTTTGGTGACAAGGGTATGAAACTACTTTGCTTTGAATACCACGATACCACTACAAGATTGCATTCCTTCCTATTAATACATGATTTCAATTTCTTTGTTTTAATCTAAAAAAGTGCTTTTTCCTCCGTATCTTCAGATTCCTCCGCATCCGGAAGAGTCTTTAAAACTCGATTTAGACCTTCACCAAAGTTGTATCAACTTATTGGAATATTTTAACATTCCATTAACCCAGTTAAAATTATTCGAACATAAAAGTACCCAATTTTTTTGATCCTGAATAATCACTGATTCAAACTCCCATAACATCTGCATATGATTAAGATTGCTAGAGTCACGATGTAAGAAGTTTCCATTGTTCGTACGCGATTGTTGTTCGTAGCTATCACCACTCGCGACTAGATCTATCCGATGTCTGGTGTCCCTTGGGTATATTTTTTATACGATATACATTTTTTTTACGCCTTTTTTTCGGCACCCAACTCCTAAGAGAGGAAGTTACTACTCGAGAGTAGTGTGTGCAGTATAGCTTCACCGGCGGTATAAGAGCAGCTGAGAGCAAAGACCACGTAGAGCTATGAACGACGACCGACGACGAGTCTGGTTGGTAGACGACGCTACTTCCCCAGATTTGTCAGGAGAGGAGACAGATAGGCTCCTTAGCGACAGGCTCGCTGTTCCTCCTTTTTTTCTTTTTCTCCTTATTCGCGTTTCTATACCACTAAGATATCCACTCTACCCCGTCTCACGACGATATGCGAAAGACCGACACCACGCTATTCTATGGTACTGCCAGCTAGAGCTAGCTACCTGCGAATTCAATTTACCGACGAAACAACCTGCGACGTGATCAGTCTCTCCATCCCTCAGGACCTATTCTGAAAAGAGATCATCGCAACACCCCTAGACACACTAGCTTCGAAAATTTTTGTTTACAGAATAGTCTTGACGCCACTTTTTGGTGATTACATTATGGACACTTATGCTGCTACGTGAGCCACCCCACTTGTTAGTAACATCAGACTGTCTGACGAAGTAAGAGCTTCAGATACAGTCGATCTTCACGATCGTCAAACAGTCTTTTGCTTTTGCCAGGCGGCGTGGCTCATTCGATAGCACAAGTGTCTTCAAATCTAAAGGTCGTTGGTTCGATCCCACAATAGGGGAGGTTTTTTTCTTCTTCTCTCCTTAGTAATGATGATGTAATGATGTAATATTGTAATTACCCATATGAAAGCGAAGCGTTGAATCGCATGTCCTGAATCGTGCCCTGAAATTGGCGATACATAATATTTTGCGAGTCCCATGTGATTTTTAAAGTGATTGATTATATGATCTTTTTCAGAAGGGGAAATAACATGAGATCGTCAGTGAAGGGTTCTATTGCATAAATTGACACTTTTTCGGTGAGGTGTCATATCATATTTTTAATCTATAATTCAATTAACAATTCAGAATCAAGCTTCTATCGAAGGACTGGCTAGAGACGCAGTTTCTAATCCTCTAACGAATCAGTGCCCCAGTTTCTGATCCCTCCGACTTAGCAGTTTCTGACATTCGGCTTGCTGCAGCTATTTTAGTGTTTTGGAGTGGATTAATCCAATGATTATACATGAGATAAGGATCCAGAATTCGGGTTAATAAATTTCCCCATGTTGCATATGTAACAGAAGCGTTCGAGACAATGAAAATGTCCCCTGTTCTATCGTTTTTTGTGAATTACGTTGCGATGATCTTTTGTTTCGTTGCATTTGGATTTGGTACATTCGGATCATCTGCAATAAAGTTTATATGTGGACATTTATTATTCATCATCATGTTCTTGCTGTACAAGATCACGAACCTCATTGCCCTAATTACAGTCACCTTTCTTCATCAATAATGTCGTATCGCTGAAAGTGTTGGACTGTATGGGGAACTGAATAGTTGAACCTCCCTCTTTGATCATTTTTCTTCGTAAAATGACCACAATATTGTGGAATTACTATAGCCAGGAACCGGGCCAGTATCAGAAACTGAGTCGTTTACCTTAAGATGGTTCCAAAGACGAGGTGAAAGTTCTGAGGTGAACTATGAATGTTCACGTAGCTCTTATTCCCAGTGGAACCCAGTGACATTTGGAATTTTGGGGAATGCGAAGTTCCTGCACCCTGTACGATGTTAATTCACAACCCGTAGCTCAAGAGCAGGTGCCATAAACAGGCATGAGGCGCAGGTGGTGCCTGCGCGGCAGCTTTTCCTGGTTTTGTTTCTCCTCTTACTATCAACTACCGGAATTAAAATGTGGCCCTCTTTTCCGTGTACATACTAATGCTCGACATTTTACGTAATGTTTGTCATACGTTTTTCTTGTGTTACACAAAACCTATGTATGCTAATATACAGGGCGAACTACTAACGAATGAACAGAGTAGAGAAACAAGCTTTCAGACAATTCATTTCCCGATTTTAGCCAGCTTCAGATTGTAATTATAGGTAATAAATGCGCCAATTAATTGGTTACTTCATGGTATCACAAATCTTGCCCGGAAGCTTGAAATGGTTAATGCTTTATTTCAAGTACGACTTGATGTTATCGAGGCATTCGTTGAATCCTTTGAAGGATGGAATTATCCTCTGAGATTAAATTTCTCGGCACTGTCTTACCTCGTGAATTCTTGAGTTCCCGATTCCGAGAAGATTTCAGAGTTGCGAACTACTAGATCAAGATCTTATAAATCTAAAAAATAGTGAATCTACACAAAAAATCCTGCAGATTCACAGATCTCAAAATTTGAACCCAGATTTTAACCAGCTTACGTCATTTTATTTTTCCGTTCTCACACATTTGGCGGCCCATGAGTCACTTTTTTTTAAACAGAAATTCCATTATTAAATTTTATCGTCGAATTTCGAAGACAGACAGACAATCTCGTTTTTCATTTTCAGACCTTTTTTCTCCCTCAGTTATTCATCTTTGAAGATATACGCTCTTAGATAAGCAAACAATCTCTTCCAGCTCTAGAGACGACGATTTGAATTTTCAACTATATATCATTGAAAATATCCTAGAAACTTTTTTTGCGCAATTTCTCACAATAGGTTCAGAAACGTTGTTTCCAATGTATGTAATTTCGGTGTGATCGTTGAACGACACATTTCATGGATTTGGTATAATAATTCCTGAAATATGGTCGAATAAACACGGATTTCCTCCGTAATGTTTGATCGAGCAGTAAAAAATATTGCCAATAGGCACTAACCTCAAACGATATTCGATATTTATTGACAATATCGGATATTACTTTTTAAAAGCCCCATGAATATTTAGTCCAACGTTTGTGCCAAGAAATTTTAACAATGGACCACAACTCGTGCAGCTTGACTCTCCAGCTCACATCGAAGCTCATTCGTCTCATTGATGATGATGATATCGTATTTCTAGTTACAGCTAATGGATGAGCATCAGAGTAATGACCATTTTTTTTTTTATCATATTTCCGCCAATCGGTCGCATTTTTAAAAGCTACCGATAATTTTCGAAAATTTGATCAGATTCGAATAGAAATTTCGGATTAAGTTACAGGTGCCACTCGCGTAGTTCAAGTTAACATAAAAAAGTTGTGAGTTTGGTTTACTGCAAAGAATAGTTGATGCCATATTTAACCCTGGGAATGTTAATTATGACTAGGAATTTTTCTGAATGCATTCAAATCGTTCGAGTAGAATTTTTGACGATACTGTAAACTTGCAGGTAGCTACTGAGCAAAAACGTATTCAGTGCTTTTCAGAACCCGGAGAGAGACCTCAACGTCCTACTCAGAATTCATTCTACGGTATTCGATGTAATGCAGTGACTGAACGTTTCTAAAATCCCTGGAATTCCTCAATTTTCAAATAAATATTTTTCATTTTTCCGCGATAAAAAGGACGTCAATTTTGTTTTTGCTGCCATTTGTGCTCAATTACTCTCACTCCGCCGTAAAAAGTACCAAAGCTTCCACGAGCGAACTACAACTTATTCATGTGAGCTCGAGCTTCGAGTGGCATCTGTAACTCACTCCAAAATTTCAAATAAAAAAAACCATAATTTCATTTCGATTGACTGTTTTTATAGTCCTGTCAATCTTAAAATGCGACATCGATATGCGTTTTTGTTAGTGCAGATAATCAAGTTCCAAAAGTCGCTGGACACCCTCTGCTGTACCGCGCCGGATTTTCTGTCGCAGGGGTGCTTTCGCGCGACCGGTACCGCAGCTCTGGTAACGCGCTTTGCACCTCTACACCATCCCGATCCTCACTGATGAACGGCGGTGCGGTATTGTATGCACGAGTGCGATGATCGTCGGGCTCGTACAACGTGCGTGCAGCCGCGGCCCGCGGCCCGTGGCCCGTGGCCTGTGGCCTGTGCTGGGGAAGGGCGGGCGTGCGGGCAAAGGCACGAGCACGGACACGGAGTAACTCATTCACTCATTGACTCGCGTACGCCCGCAAGTTCGTACGTTCTACGTTCTACGTTCTACGTTCTACGTTCCACGCTCGCGGTTTGTGTCAGCCGAACCGTTCGGGTCGAACCGCGACGTGTTGGGGCCGTGGGCACTCCATCCGAAGGCGAGGCGGACAATCTGACAATCGGTGAACAAGGAAGCCGTTTCTGAGATGCCGGGTCCTGCGGGGTTGAACTCGACAATTTTCGGGCTTCTAGGCCTCCTTTGGAGCGCCCTGATATTTCCAGTGATTCAGGGAAAGCCAATGCAGGTAAAACCAGGTGAGTGAACGTGATTGAATTTTAGTCTGACCCGCGGCCGCGGCCTCCGCAGGTCCCTGCGAACCTGGCACTCGTCCGATGCAGGTTCCCTACAGACCCGCGTCAGAGTTTATTCGAATACACGTATCCGGCGATAGCAAAATTCAATCGCCGGTTGGGAGTGTCGGATTTTGTACCCAAGAGGGTGAAAATATATAGAAATGAGAAATCCCATATTGATACGTGTCCTAAAAACGGGAACCTTCCTACGGTCCGCAAATCTTCGGAAGTGAATATTATTCGTTTATAGCGAGAATAGATTCTCGAATCCTCATCCCGGACGATCGCAGCCGGAGAATGATGGATAAAAAAGCCGGTCATTTCGCCGTACACCTTATTCTCAGCTTTTATCATTCCCATTTCTCAAATGGCTTCACTTCTCAATACCGATATCACTCGCTGAAATCAAAAACGGTCTCGATCGCTTTGAAATCGCCTGTAATACATGTGACCGATGTGTCCTTTATCGCAGGATTTATCACTTTGAAATCGATTCAAAATTCCTCAGCTAGACGTCACTGGGAA
Organism: Euura lappo; assembly: GCA_018257835.1. Classification (NCBI taxonomy): domain Eukaryota; kingdom Metazoa; phylum Arthropoda; class Insecta; order Hymenoptera; family Tenthredinidae; genus Euura; species Euura lappo. Next base: position 15,163 of record JAEUYN010002035.1, read on the forward strand.
TTATTCAAATTTACTTCTATGTAATCCAATTTATTTGTCCTTACTCGAATCGTCGTGTATTGAATTGTATTTTGTGTTTACTCAAATTTACTTGCATTCACTTGAATGGACTTGATTTTACTTGAATCTACTCAAATCAACATGAATCTACTTGTATTTTCCAAATTTACTTGAATTTATTTCTATGTACTTGAGTTGACTCGATTTTACTTGAATTTATTTGTATTCTCATTTGAATGAACTCGATTTTACTTGAATCTACTTGTATCTACTCAAATTTAGTCAAATTTATTTCTATTTACTTGAATTGACCCGATTTTACTTGAATCTACTCAAATCAACCTAAATAAATCTTGAATCTACTTAAATCTACTAAAATTTACTTGAATTTGCTTGCATTTACTTGAATCTACTCAAATCAACCTAAATAAATCTTGAATCTACTTGAATCTACTCAAATTTACTTGACTTTACTTGCATTTACTTAAATTGACTCGAATTGAGTTAGATTTAGTTGAAATCACATGAAATTGTTACGACTAAGATCGCATAAAAATACTACTCAAAATCACTTCGAAGTTGAAATCACATCGAGCATAATAAGAAATCGCATAAAATCGCTTCGAAATTGCTCGAATTAATTTAAAATCATTTTTGAGTGATTCTGCAATTATTAGAAATCAGCTGCAATGACTGCAACTGTTCGTCACCTGTCGACCTGTCAGGGAATATCCTCTCGCGATAACACGTCTTGACCGAGGGAAGGTCTGTTCTACCCACGTTAGACAGAGACAGAGATTGATCATGAACGAGAGAGGGAATGATAGCGATTTCAATTTTTATTCGACTACGCGTTTCATTAATTAATATTTCGTAACAACTTCCGGTACAGTTATGTACTCGCGAACCTCGTGTATATTCGGCTCGGTTTTAGCCCTATCCACCACGCGTGGGATTTACATAACAACGGTACGACGGCTCTGCACAATCGCGTATAGTCGCTGAATGTGTATATGAACCAAGGTGCGTTAGTTATACGGTCAAGTTCAATGCCATTCGAGCTAACACGTTCTGTGAGATATGCTAATCCGTATTCAAAATTTTATCAATGTCTTGTTTTATGTTTGTTTGGGTTTTTTTTTCTTTTTTTTTTTAAATTGCCCGTTGACAAGATAACAGTTATCTGTATCTACACAGAAGAATTCTTGAATCAGAGTCAACTATAGCAGTTTTTTTTTTTTACTTCTCGTCTCTCTGTTTTCTACGAAAAGAGGAATTTGGGATTTTTACCAAATTGGACTCAATCGACGCGGCTATCCGAATTATTTTTATAACAAAATTCTGAAAATACAATAAAAATGACGATGTTTTGGGAACAGATTATGAATCTGAAGTCAGTTGTGCAAAATTTTGAGTTGACCTAAAAAAAAAAAAAACATTTGGATTTTGATGAGAATTGGTACTCGAACGTTTTTTGGGCCACTGATCAAGAATCTGAGGTCAGATTTCCAAAATTCTCAATAGCTGGAAACAAAATAAATAACCGCAAGTTCTAGGTTGGCCTACAGTCAGCACAATCCCGCTTGTTCCGTTCTGTTTTGTGTGTAAAATTAACACAATCAAGTAAGCACCATAAGTAGGTGTCAATCTTGTTAATCTTACACAGAAAAAAAAATCGGCGCTGTTTCTATGCACAGGAAACTTGACGTGGTAGAATATTTCTGTTCGCGGATTCGGATTCAGCAAAAAAATCCCCAACGAAAATGTGCATCAAAATTACAGAATGCAAATTCTATTGTGAAATACAAGACGCCGAAGATGGCCGAGATTTTTCTTATGTTTAAGCACGATTCCCTCGAAAACTTGACGTGGTAGAATATTTCTGTTAGCGGATTCGGAATCAGCGCGACAATTTGCTTGAGAAACAAACTGTAGAATCCTGGAACAAAATTAGGCCCGAAATTTGTCGGACAGTGAACTTTCAGTCGGCATATTTTTTCTATTTTATTACAGCATCCACTACGTGGGAGGTCAACTTCGCGATACCTTGAATAATTTCGCATCGAGAATTCTCAGTCTGGTCTTCCCTCGAATTTGTTCTAATTTGACGCTGGACAAAAAAAAAAAATCAGCCTAACAAATTTATCTGCTACATCACCCACTCAAATCGACGGCCGCTATTAATAATGTCTTATGTTTTCGTTTCCATTTGGAAAAGACCTATCCGAAAATGGCTCGGGGTAAAAGACTTATCTCCTATGCTTATACACAGGACTTAAGTCTTTTACCCCGAGCCATTTTCAGATAGGTCTTTTCCAAATGGAAACGAAAACAGAAGACAATATTAATAGCGGCCGTCGAAATGAGGGTGTGGGTGTGCAAAAAACGGTCCTCGCATGACATAGAATCTGTTTTTGAGGAGGCATTTTCCTCCGGTCCATCACAACTGTCGAAATATGCAGAAAACAAGTGTTTCTTTCGTTTCCTTTCGCGCTTTTACTTATTTTTTTTTGCACCAATTCTCTGCACAAATTGTTTTGCACGGTCGGATTTTTTGCTACGTTCTGTAAGTCAAACAGTTTTCTTTTTCCGTGTCATTTCGCTTGTAGTTCTTCGACTGGGCGTAAGCTGTTGAAAGCCAGTATTTGAGTCGTGGTGAGCTTTAGCTCGATTGCGGAATCACGGTGGCCTTAGATCGTGCCAAGTGAACCAGCTTTGGCCCAGTCAAACGGTGGTTTGTCTCGTGGTACAAAGGGGATAACGGGGCTCCGGGTTATTCCGATGAATTTACCGTGGATACGTTTTTTCCACTTCCATTTTCCGCTACGATAATGATGCCGGAAGCTCAGTTTCTGGCTATCGAAACTTCCCAGCCTGTTGAGAAACGGACTACCGATTGAATACGCTCCCGTCTCCATTGTGCTGTGGTCTGTTCGCCATTATGTTATGTTATTACACCGGGGGCTGGTTTGGAGATGGGTTATACTCTTACACGACCTGGGACCCCGGCTGGTGCTTTATCTATTCGGTTCAGGGCACCGCTTTGCCCGAAGAAGATTATCTCACGTCCAGAGCAACGCTGCTTTCAATAAGTAACATCGCTTAGGATCATGATCTCTGAATTTCAAAGACGGACTATTTTCACCTGGCAATACTATTGGTTGGAATATTTCTCTTCTTTTTTCGTCAAATTGATAGAAACGATTCGTTCTTCTGATCGAATTTGAACGTATCACAAGAATTTGGTTTCTTCATTGTAGGATAAAGATTCCGGATTTTTTATAACGTGATCATTGCAGATTCTTATTTTGCACCAATCGACGGGCCCTAAGGACAGAGACGTAACAGGTCGTGAAGGATAGATAGAACAGACGTAACTCAGAAGATTCTATTGTCATTCTTTTGTGATTTTATGAGTCACGTCTGGTCTATTCTGCACGGCGAGTTACGTCTGTTCCCTCAACTAATGAACGACAAAATAATTGATTGAGACAATATAAAAGAAAAGCTGAAGTTGTTATAATAAAAGAAACGAGAATCTCACTTTATTGCAACGTGAGAAAAGTAAGGCAACGATGGAGGTTCGAAAACTAATTGAACTCCATGTAAAAATGTAGGAGTCAGATGTTCCCGAATTCTCGCCCATCCAAAACAACCAGAATTTTTTTTTCAAATATCGAACGAAATCGATAGGTTCCCAAATTTATTCTTATCGAGAATCCACGAAAACTAGTTTCTGATACAAAAGTGTCTCTAAGATAGATTTTCACTTCGTTCTTCATATGCCCCCAATTACAATGAAATTACTATTCAAAAGCATTGTTGGATTTTGAGGAGATTTTGAGAATCGCTCACTGCACGAACGTAATCGATTTTTCTAAAAAAAAAAAAGTGTCACCTCACACTCAACGTAGCCAGGTTCCAGGTGGATCAGACGCAGATGAAAGGAAGAGATGCGTTATAATAAAAGTGGAAGTTTTCCAGGGCGTGGAACATTAGCCGGTAGCATTACGTGACTGCTCTGATCTTCGGCATCGTCGTGTCGGTACCTACGACCGGTATGTGCTCCTCGTCCATCCTAATTACTCCTACCGAGAACATATAATAATCCTTGTTTTACAAAAACTAGTATAAACTACCCGCCTTGAGTGGCTGGAGAGCGTAGGACAGTGGGTATATCGGCGCAGACCGCGCCACAATGATCATAGGCAGCCTCCACATACACCGAGGAACGTCCAGAACCGTCGTCGAGTTGAATGGTTTTCTTATCGCGTGCCTCGCATCTAACTAAATACCTCTGGTGACTAATGTCCACGTTTTTCCACCACCGGTGCAACGAGCGTTTGCCCGTTTGTTAAAGGGTACACTACACTCCGCTTGTAAAATCGTTAAAAATCTTAAGTAACGTAATGCGAGTACCCGTTCTACCTCGTTACAAGTGCCGCCTTCCATTCTATACCCCTTCCCATTCCCCTTTCGCCTAACTAACTCACCTCGGGGTCCTTGACGAACCACCTGATACACCTGTGCACCGTGCACTGTTAATCGCGACAGATTCTTCTTCTTCTTATTTTTATTCTTTTTAGCTCTCTTTTATACCTTCCTACCACCTGGTCACCTCCTGCGATCATCATCCTCTTGACCAGCTGGTCGAATCATCGACTGAAAAAATCGATACACTTTTATATCTACAGTAGAACCCCGCATAATCGAAATCTCGCTTCCTTCCCTTAACCGTCACGCTAATTTGTTCCTCAACTCACCTTTGTTCAACACTGTCATGGACACTTTCCGATTCTTACTGTTATTTCTTCTGCGCATCCATCCGCGCCTTTTTCTGCGCATCGTCATCGAGTGGGGGGGGGGGACTGTTGGTTGGTCGAATCGGTGAGGTTCTACTGTATGCGTTTCAGACGAAAGAAAATCGAGCACCACTCGTACTCATTGCACGACTAATTTTATCCGATCAGTACGCTAACCAGGTGCCCCATGATCGTCCAACCTTCCACACGCGTGCTCCTGGACTATTACCTAGCGTACGCTCTTTGAATAGATGATGAACGGATTTTTATAGCCCAGGATTCCACCTCCTGGGAGGGCTGATACTTCTGATATGGGTTGAATAGATCGCGAGGGTGTCGCATTTCTCACATTTTTAATAAGTCTTTCTTCCTATCCTGGAACATTTTCGACTTCGGTAACAGTTGCGGGTATTTTTTTCGTTTTCTCTTCAAAATACTGTACGATTAATTTTTCGACGATTTTTTTTCTACTTCTGGTTGTCGAGTGTGGGATGAATGAAGATGCTGTGCAAGATAGGCGGCAGACCTACAGTGGGTTTCATGGAAAAGGAAATTAGCCTAAGGCTTAGTTTATTAACCGCGTAGGCAAACACGCATCCGCGTAAGTCAACACGGGTATATTATACATATGTAGGTACGAGAAGTTGCGGTGCCCCGAGGCTCGTGGGAATCGTCGCTCGCTAAAAAAAAAAACCCTATAATAATAAGAATAAAATAGCGAAGAGGTATAGAACGAAAAATAAATTTAAAAAAAATTTTTTTGATCGAAATTTCATTTCACTCTCTATACGTGATCGGAATCGGTACTGAAACGGAATTGCGTAAGAGAAAATGTATGGCCCTGCACGCGCTTGGTCACATCTGGATCTGGATCTGGATCTGGATGAAATAACTCGATCTTATACTTCAGACGGCGAGTTATGTGTAATTACGAGGTGTGTTAAGAATTAAAAGGATAATGATTGTTCGCGTAGACGTTCGAAGGCCGCCTCGACCGCGGCCCTATCGCGGAATGAATGAGCGAGGAAGTATCTCTTCTAATTAATGTAATTACGATTGTTTCTTATTATCCTACACCCATTTCCGTCCAGTTATACCATATAGCTGTTTCAACAATCAGTACGGATCGTATTTTATTATCTCCTCGACGTTTTTCTCATAAACAATATAATGTATACAATTATTAATTATGCGAACAGGTGCCCATATGCCCGTGGTTTGAAACTTCGTGAAACATTTTTTTTTTTTTTCCACTTCTTTTTGTATCGCTGATGGGGTTCTCGCGCATCGCGTGATTCATTCGCGACTCCGGTTTCGGGTTCCTGCGTCCAACACACGAACAAGAAATATACAGTCCAACCTCTCTATAGGGCCGCCCAGGCCCCCAAGGGGAAGAGTTTTTCCAGGAACTGAGGTACCCCCACTTTGCCATCTTCGCTAGTCGCACGACTCGTCTTTCGTCTCTTTCTCGAGCTCACGTTACATGGTAGAGTGGGGGAACGCTGCGAGCGAGAAATAGGGGAACCGGCTCTATTGGGAGGGGCCTTATAGAGAGGTCGGACTGTACTCACACGATCCCTCTTCCCTTACCACACGGACGACGACGACTTTGTATCACTGATTTATGACGTACTCATCAAGACCAAAAGTCTACCGCTCCCACTTTTACCCGGCTAATTCATACCAGGTAGGCACTCGCCTCTCCGACCCTTCATTATTTATTTGCTTCATTATTCGTCAGTTTCGCCGAACGCAAAGGGAATCGAAGTTGATAAAAAAGAATAGCATTCAACGATCATGAAATGCTCCGCTGTGCGAGGCGTGTAGAGAACTGTCAAAAATGAACTTTGAAGCTCGAAACGTAACGTTTCCTTTGAAATGGCCTTCTGACGTCCGATGTACACGTGTTATTTTCAAAATTACGCCACTTCGTGCCAGGTCGTGTCGAATTCGCAAACTGCACATCGCCTTCAAAGTGCTTTCTCCTGATCGATTTCAATCTCGAGATTGTTTTCCGTTATGAAAGTTGGATCAACCGAATTCGGAGCCTCAATTTTCGTCTTTTCAAACGTTGAGGCGAATCTGTCCGAGCCGAAAGTATATGACCCTTGTAGTTATAAAGCGGAAAAGATGGATGTGGAAAATGGGCGGCTTTTCAACGTCCTTTTTCCACAAATATCTCAATACACGAATACGTGCGTGAATGGAAGCAAGCATCCACCGATGATCGTCGAAGCAGACAACAGTGATCGTTTCCTGATCGCGGGTAGCGGTACCTGCACGTCTGTTTCGCGGACGGAGGAAGAGCGAGGGTCGGGGGATCGCGAAGGCTCCAGGGAGGGGGAATTTGCGTGGGGTTTGCCCACGAGGTTAGAGATCACTGCGAGAGGTTCGCAGAGAACTCTGCTAAGCCGGTTGGGACCCGACGTCCACCGCCAAGATCGATTTTCGGCTGCGGGGGCGGAGCGGGCTGATGATCGGTTTACGTAGTGTAAACGAACCTGATCGTCGATTCACCTGCAGATAGGCCGGACACGTGCGAACCTATTCGGAATGGGCGTTACACGTTTCATTTTATTCGAGTCTCATTTCGCACGGGTCAATCGGACTCTGTCCTTCGATTTGAGGTAACGATCGCCTCGAGGTGTTGAGTTGTTGTGGCCAGATATCGCGGGAGACACCGATCAGACCTGTATTCGCATAAAGACGGTTGTAAATTTAGACGAAAAAAGCATCGAGAACGTTAGAAATAGAATCTAGAAATATTAGTTGAGTCAGTCCCAGACAAGTTTGCGTAGGAATATCGATATGTCCTCTGGAAATTTAATGATATTTTTTTTTATACACGCAAATTCGTGCCACATTCATCTTTCAACAATTTATTCAAGATAGATGATGAATTTATGAATTTATTCGAGATCGTCTGGATCGAAGTTTCATTTGGAGGTCTAAAAAATATTCATATAACCGTTAAGATAAGTTCAGATAATTTAGATCGTTCTGGAAATCTGAAAATTATTCAACTAACTAGTCCGAATATGTTAGGAAAATCTGTACCGCGTCCTCTTATCCAGATGAGAAGATCTTCAGCAGATTTAGCTTTTTCATTATTTACCATGTTATTCGTGTCAACAAATTTCGAGGACAGTACATTTTGTATTACCCAGAATCGAGATGATCTAGTTCGAAGAGTAAAAGAATTTTAGATAACGGTTATCTTGTACCTTAAATATTTCATCTCGTGCACTGCAGGCGAAGATAATCAGCGATGGACACTTTCTACGGAATTTATTCTCTATCATAGATCGAAGATACTCTTGAATGTCGCACGTTGACGTTTCAGCGTTTCAACATTGAATTTTCAAGTTATCTGGATGGAATTGTTGTATAGTATAATTTTTGCGTTTCATACAGTTGATTCAATTATAACAATCTTTTCATCACGCTTCTATTATCTCTTCGGTATCAGTGTGAATGATTATTTTCACGATCATCTTGTTTATCTAGATGATTAATTTAAATTATCTTATCTCTTGTGGCCAGAGAATTTGTCTCACTGAAACCTCTTCCAAAATACTTCCACAGTAGATACCGCGAAAAATGATCTCTAAATAATATCATCTAGATTATTATCTACTGTAAAATACTGACCATCTTAGATAAAATAATCAGTTCCTCTAACTGTAATTGATCCCGGGGAAAAATACTGTGATGAAACTTATCTAGATAACATTCGAGATGATTCAGACATGTTATCTAAAGTGTATAAATTCGATCATTATAGAATCACAAAATTTAGTTTGACTGTAATTGTGCTAAATCCTGTTACAACACTTATCTAGATAATATTTAAGATGCTATTATCTACTGAGTGCAGATAATAAACGAGATGATATTAGCTACAATATATAACGTTGAAAAATGTTGATTTAGGAATATTTCACAGAGTCCGAACCCTGTTAAATCCTGCTATAAAACTTATCTAGATAATATTCAAGATAATATTACATACAAGATAATAAATTATTATCTGAAATTTGAGAAGTTGAAGAACGTTGATTTTAGAATATTTCACATAGTCCGAATCCTGCTAAATCCTGTTATAAAACATATCTAGATAATTTCCAAGATAATATTATCTACTGCGTGTAGATAATAAACGAGATGATATTATCTACACCATATGAGGTTGAAAAA
>JAEUYN010002036.1:0-38377 GCA_018257835.1 Euura lappo
CCGATAATATCATTGGCGAATCTCGCATATCGTGAATGAATGAGTTATAAAAATGTGTACAATAAAACAAACATTTAGCGAAAGATCGCGTCTATTCCCCGGTATTATGCGGTTTATGAAATACACGAGATATAAAAACCGGCACAATACACATGTACACGGTGTAAAGATGTGACCGAAGTGTTTAACGAGCAGGGGGGGGGGGAAGGATAAATAGTCGTACTTTCCGGTTACGGAACAGGGATTCGCGAGAAGCAGGTGGCGCGATTTGTAGCCTGACGTGCGCGAGCACCCTATTGGCCGACGTAGCTCAGCTGACGTTCCGAGACTCGCGAGGATCGTGAAAAAGGTATCAGGCGCTGCGTCCCTCCCGCCGTCCCGACTCGCCTAGATCCTAACCGACGCACGCGGCACGGTGAGAACGTCGACGCTCGCTCCTCTCGAGTCTCGGCTAGAGACCGTTAGCCCCTGTTGTAACGGGGATCGTCGCATCCCCGCGAGGATACGAAAGGATCGAGGACCGCGGTACCGCTATACTCGTTTCGGATAAAAAAAAAATAATAATAATAAAAGAATGAGAAAACTATGTTTACAGATTTACTCTCATCGCTATTCGGTATGATCTAGCGATGAAGTGAGTCACGTCGCTGTCGAGTCTAGACTTTGGACTATCTGGCCCACGCGGGTCAATGAGACTCCAGACTCTCGGGTTTTCGGTATCTGGCTGATCGCCCCGATGGTATAAGATCAAGGCCAATGTCGAGGTCACCGTCTACATGATATTCACGGTTATCGACCGCGCGCACGTTTACCTCTATCCAACGCGACATGCTCCCGCCTCTTCCCCTCCTCAATCTACGAACAGATGAAATTCTGATCTATACAATTTTTTATCCTGGTGCGCGGGATATTTCGTATCTTCTATCTTCTCGATAAAAAAAATGGGACTCCGCAAACCGCGCAATTGTCTCACGCTGTTTCGAATTGGTCCACGCTCAGAGGTACCGTCGTCTCGTACTGGACGCTGACGATTGGCGTGCCGGCGCAGAGCGTCGCAGAGCGTCGCAGAGGTTTTGCGCCGCGGTGGATGTTCGTAGTCCTGCTAGGTAGACAGTCGATAGGCGGATATCAAACTGAAAAGCTCGAGTGACAAACGCCTCGATGTTCTTTCCGTCGGCATGTAGGCTATTAAGATTCATCGCCAGGTAATAAGCCACTAAATATCCTGGCGTCAACGTAGCGGAGTGTCGAAATCAATCGAATCAAATCAAATCAAATCAAATCAAATCAAATCCACGGGACACGAGACACGAGATGAGTGCGCGATGCGTATGATCGTGTCTGCACGGTCGTTCGGTCCAGAGTAATGATATCAAAGAAGTGAAGAAGCAATGATAATTGCTTCACCTCATTGCTAGAGTGGCGAAAAGAACGGAAAACCATCCTCCCGATATTTAGCCGATTTTTTCTTCACGTAATTTGGTCGCATTATTTCATCCAGTGAAAAAAGCCGGCTATTCTCCGTCTCGTCGTTCATCCAGACGGAAAGCGGTTCTAGAAAATTCGCTCGGTTGTCTCGATAGAGTGAGGCTGAATTTTCTGCCTTGTTCCGTTGTGTGTATAGAATTATTTTTTGTTTTTAGTTTTGACAATCGTTTTGCACACTCGAGAGAGTCTAGACGATGCTAGGTGTGTATCTTCGTCAAGTCGATATTCGAGATTCCGACCCTTTCCCATCATCGGTGTTGATATATAGAACAGAATAACCAATTACCGACTAAATAGTCCGACGTAATCCACCATCGACCAGAGTCTCTGGTTAATTAAGAATACAAAGGGAAAAGTTAATTGGTCGTAAATTCTGTATTGAACTTTCAGCATCCTCAACTTGTCCGCGATATTGAATAGCTAACCGGCGAAGTTTCACGCGATCAGTCAAGCGACGAGACTCTTATCGCGTGCTATATTTGATCGATATGAGCATTCATTGGGAACAAAAGAGGAGGATATAAAAAACGAACAAAAACGACTGTGGACACCGGCGTCTGGATTGTTCGTCGAAAGCTCTTCTTTTTCTTTGCTTCGTTTGGTGAATCGTTCGACATTTTGTTTTGTTAAATATTTTTCAATCTCTTTATTTCAGAACTAGAGTGAGGATGGCGCCTAATATAACCAGCGCACCAACGGGGGTGCTTTTCGAAGGCGAGACGGTGGACGAATCTACAAGTATACCGGCGGCAAAGGAGAAGCCAAAATACGTTAGACAGATAGTGTGGCGAAACGTAGCAGTTTTTGCTTATCTTCACCTAGCCGCGCTTTACGGTTTATACAGAATATTCACATCTGCGAAATTGGCGACAACGATATTCGGTAAGTAATCCGACATATCATTCATCATTTATCTAAACAACGGAGAGTCGCGGTGACTGAGTGGATAGCCGCCCCTCCTACGAACCCGGAGGTCGTGGGTTCGAGTCCCACCTGGTACCTCTGAAAATTTTATCAAACTAAAATTCTCACGTGCCCCATCCGCGATTATTGTGATCCCACCTCAAAAACTCTAGGGATCCAGTCGAGATTCATGCACTTCACACCCACCGGGCTCATTATCACATGCAACGCGAGCAAGTGGTCCTCGACTGTAGGGAAACGCGAGAGGCACATGGATGTTGGCCATACATCGGTTAAGAAAAATTATCAACCCTGGGAGTATAGACTTATGTTTTCTACCTTTAAAGTACGCGTTTCTTGCTCGTAAGAATGTTCTGAAAGCAAATAATGGGACTCGATGGTACACGAATCTTTTTCCTTTTTCAACAAGGAAAAGAATGGTCAAAAGCAAATTCAATTTTATTGGAGAATAGTTGGTGCAAAATCCATTCAACTTCCCTAAATTGCTGAAAAAAACCCGTAATTTTTCAAAATTTTGCCTGGGGTGGAATATCCAGTCCGTATTTCCAGGGTTAAACAAGAACCTATATCCATTATCTATGTATGCAGCAGGGACACAGGCCCTTGACCTACAAAATGATTAGACATGAGCCTATCAGACCCCACAGCCTGAAGACGGGCAAAGCATTAAGACTTTGGACTGCAGAAGCCAATGTCTACTAGGATTGTCGAATTGTCATTGAATCTTATTGTTAGACGAACGAGAAATGAATGGCATATTATCCTCTACCTAACTTATGGTAACATCGAGGGGCTATTCACTCGAACTTTAGGTGTACAAGTGATTCCCCGATTTCATATCATTTCAGCGTATTTTCGATATCGCATGTCTAATGGCATAAGTTCGTAAGCGCCAAAAACGCGATTTTGGTGGTAAAAGGTCGTATAATTTTTTTTTTTCACGTTATTCGCTCCGAAAACGGTCAAAACGTGTAGATCAATTGAAATTACGAGTTCGAAGAATGTAAGTGCAAAAGGTCGTCAGTTGGGCGGATACGTCGTTCTTTCATTATAATTTTTAAGAAAGATTAAAAAACAAAGTAGAAACAGAAGGTCGTAAGCTCCAATTTTTTTTTTAAATTATTCTCCACGATTTTTCCAAATAGCTGTGAAAACTCGTGAAACGCAAAGAAAAATCGAAATCGACGTCGATTCGAAAATTTCGCTAAAAAATATTCGCAGTTAAATGCAGAAGGTCGTATCCGCCCAACTTAGGACCTTTTGCACTTACATTTTTCGATCTCGTAATTTCAATTGATCTATACGTTTCGAACGTTTTCAGAGCGATTGGCGTGGAAAAAAAAAATTATACGACTTTGTGCCATTATAAACAGCAAAACGTCATATAATGGCGCTTACGTCCTTATGTCACTAGACACGCGATATGATTTCATGGACAATTCTCGACGATTCCAATGAATTTCAGCTGATTTCCAGTAATTACTGAGCGATTTTGTATGATTTCGAAGGATTTCAAACCAGGGTGTACAGTTTATTTCAGTAGTGAGAAGCCCCTCGGTTAACACAATTGAGAACGTATAATTAAACATACAAGTTTTAGTGAACCTCCTATGGAAAATTTACACATTTCTAACATTGTGGGATTATTTGGGTGATTTAATTGAAAAGACAAAAGAGAATATTGGCAGTTTATTATATCGCGTCCGGGGCAGAGCGTTGCTCGCGTGGTCCGCGGATCTACTGTTATTGTTCGCTAATTCGCTTATTGGCAAGTGCAGTCGTACCACGAACCATCAGTACACGGTACACACTGGTTGTTATTACCGTTTAGTGAACCTCGTTTATATGAGAGTTAACTTGATTCTTCATCGCACCGTATGCGTGCAGTGCCGGATTAAGGTCATAGGTGGCCCAGGGCCGAGTGTCTCCCCCTCCCCATACGGGTCCTCAAAATCTGAGGAGGTTTAGAGGGAGGGTAATAAGAAATGAATTTTTCGGTAGTTGGATTTGTGGTTGAAATTATTTATCAAACATTTGAAAAATGGGAATGGATGAACATATGTTACACAATTTATCAATATTAATACAGTGATACTATTCCAGCTGCAAATTGATGGATAATTTTGTTTAAATACAGCTAAACTCCTGCACAAATCGTTTTCGATGGACAAAAGATTTATTTGTTCCAAATAAAAGCTAGTTTTGACAAATAAAAATGATCTTTCATAAAATTATAAGAAAATTCTAATTCAAATTATTTTTTTTCTATTTCTTTGTGTAGAAAATCGCTCAGTTAGAGGCCCCCCCGAATAAATAGGCCCGGGGCTGTAAGCTTTCAAAGTCGCAGACGAAAGTCATATAATTTGCTGTCCCGCTTATATTCGGCCTGAACTACCCACCTCGTGAGACTTGTTACCGGAGTGCAGTGCCGTGATAATGCCAATCAGCGATGGTCGAGATCGTTATCGTATTTGATTCCTCAGGGGTCTTTAACTTTCAGATTCACCATCGGCGCACGATTCATACCCGATGCCCGTTCGATTTATGTAGAATAGTTATCAATATTTATGTACCTTTAGATTTATCGTCGAGAATTGTTAATCGTGAGAAATTGACGAAGCACGTGCCTCCGTTTGACCTGTGCTGGTATCGATGCATGCGCGAGTTAGTCATGTGCAGTGATACAACGATCGAAAAGTTTTCATTAATCATTTTCAAACAATCCTTTTCATTAAACGGTTTCATATTAATTATGGATACAGTGCACGAGGTGCACAGGGGTGGGTGTCACATGGACTTGAACTTCGATTTGAAAACCAATGAGAATTTTTTTTTATTAACATACGCGAAGTTATCGCTAATCAATAAACAGACACTTCTGGTTTGATTTTTTCATTCTCTCGAGTAAAGTCGTCGTTTTAATTACATAAACACGTTGTGGGATTAACGAACATTTGAATTTCAGGGTTCATCCTCTACCAATTTTCCGGTCTTGGTATCACGGCTGGTGCACACAGACTCTGGGCCCATAAAAGCTACAAAGCGAAATGGCAACTTAGGCTACTTCTCACCGCTTTCAACACGCTGGCGTTTCAGGTAAATATCAATTGATAAAAGCATCATTATTCTTCAACTCACGCATATTTATACCTTCTTCATTCTCCCAGTGTAAAAGATCGATAATTGCTTCACATGTCTGACTAACAATAATCGCGATTTCCGCATTACATTTTCTATTTCTTCAACTTTTCGAAGAAGCTTTATTGACACATGGTATATTTTTATCCATTTATATTCGTCTCGTGTCTATATGAATATGCTTGATATTTTTGCTCCGTAGTTTCGAGTTTGACGAGGGTAAACTTGGATTTTTATTTCATATTTTTTCATTCTGTCTTTGGTTCTCTTATTTTTATTCTCGTCTTTCAATCTATTTGTTTTTCGTAAGAAAGAGAAACACTAGTCAACGCGTTTCATTAACTCTGCTTCAACTGTGGCTGGATAGTGTTACGTAACCAAACTCATTTACACGGTGATTCGCTAATTGCTACATACCTACTCGGCTTCTCGCCACTCTCTGCCATTATAACTAAACGTTGACTTGAAAAAATATGTCTTGCACTGTTTTTTGTTTTTTTCAAAATGTCTCTGAGTAAATATTTTTTTGCCTCAGCTGTACATTTTTTCAAGTCTACCTTTGTTGTGGTAGACAAAAAGAGTTTTTTTTTCGAAATAAATGATAAGTATTAAATTGATGGAACAGGTGTCAGATAGGATTCTCTATTGCGTTGGAATTGTTTTTCTTCTCTTTATTTTCCCTCTGTTTTTCACCTAATTCAATTAATACTTATTGACACATTGCCGGTTCGAGGCTTCACTCGAATGCATATATATTACGTGTAGCTTGATATGGAAGCCACGTCTAATTAGCGATACGTACTATATCGACGAACAGATAAACTCTGGTGCCATCCAACAAATAGGTTCGTTTCGAAGCGAGGTGGAAAAATTTAAGATCGATTTTTTTCTCGCGTTATCATATTTTTATTTCTGCGACGATCGGGTATCTTTACAACGTGATAAAAATAACGCTACGTTTATTATTCTTATTAGAGTCATAAGTGAAATGAATTAAGTGTATTATATTTTTTGTGGTAGATTGATTTTTCTTCTCCTTTTAATATACATAGAAAGAATTCCAGTTCAAGAGACTCGGTAGAGTCTCGCGCCAAGTACATTAAAAAAAATTTTTTAAACGCCGCGCGTAGACTCACCGAGTCTATTTACCCGAACGGGAGCTATTCGCGGTGGTGGGGGTAATCAGAATCTCTGTTTTCTTCCATTTAGCGACCTCCATGGGTCTGGAGAATTATTATATTAGATTGTCGGTACGAAAAGCTTTCATTTGAGCCCTATTTCGATTGAATCCGTGCACGTAAAGATAAGATATGAGTAATTGAAAGATCTGACAGGTCCGTTTCACTCGATCCTTTTTCGTCGTCGTCTCCTCCGGACTTTGCCACGGCCTATGAGTATAAAAATCAGAGAAGAGCGGCGGTATCTAGTAGATAGACTACGCAGAGAGCAGACGAGAAGAGAGAGTACCCTCAGTCAGTGGCTAGGTGGCGCCGTTGTCGAGATTGAATTCGGCAAATTTTTCCGCCTCTTTCTATTATGATCCGATTGATGAGTCTTGCGCGAAGTATTTTCATTCATATATATCGACCACTCGATAGTCGGGACTCGGGACAACAGCGATCCGAGTACCTGGCATTGGCCGCCGGAATCACGAGTTAGATCGAATCGAGAATGTAGACAAGCCGCCATCTTTAAATGTAACAGATCGAGAATCGATTGACCGAAACTGCTAGCTATAGCGTGTTTGCGTCGGCTGCTTCGGTTTGACATTTCATTCCACTCGTTATCACTACGTGATATTGAGATACATGATGTGATGTGAGAGTCATTACCGACAAAGTGAAACAAGATGGGCTTTGAAGTTTATGTATTCAGCTCGACATCGTATGGAAATCGCGAGCCTGTTTCATGGAAAAATCAAGTTATGAGGTTTTCAGAGTCAATCAATTAGATCAATCACAAAGCCTTGGGTATATTGGTCGTTTATACATTGATTATATGTTCATGATCCAGGTGCTAAATATCAAGAGACTTTGTAGAGTATCGAGGCAAGTACATTACGAACAAAAAAAATTGTGTGAGTTCCGGAGGGACTATTTCGTGGACGAGCTATTGATATATCGACGCATCCTGAGAAAGGAGATTAATCTCAGCGGGAAGTCTAGAGCAGACGAGTTGAAATATGCTTTGAGACAAGTATATAGGTCCGTAACACTTCATACAGAGTTTTCTGAGTTACGTGTGAGTTCTGGACTGTCCGCCGAATACGTCCATCCATTCTGACCTTGACGATATGATCAATTGTTTGATCGCTTTGATTATAGTTATCGCACGCCTACTTATAGCTCTATGGAAGAAATGTGTACGTCGCGGTATACTCAGGGAGTTTGCTTCGATGACTCAGCTTTTAATTTTCACATCACGGCATACTTATTAGACTACTGGAGTTACGCGACTTGAAATCATCGGGTTATAACTTCTAAGAATACCTTGGTGGACCGGATGGCATGGAACAGACGAATCTTGCCATGCAATTTATAACAGAAGCACTATCCCGGAAGACTTTATTGAGTGAATACCAATGATTATTTATACACTGATTTTCAGACTTTCTTACTGTGAACATTTTTTAAGATTTAATTTGTAATGAGCAGTGACTATAACCCTACCTGTAAGTAACTCCGCTGTGGCCGCTCCCAAGCCCGGGTGAGAAGGGAGGAGGGCCGCGCACAGGGTTCCACGTTGCGAATATTTACTATGAATGATTTTGACGGATCAATTTATGCAACCCAATAAGGGTTAATATTTCACGTGTGCTCCTAAGCAAGAGTCAGAGTTACAGAAATCAACTGGACATACATTTACGCGTTCTCATCAACATTTCCGACAATATTTAGCGTTTTACGGCGCTTATTAACAGAAAATTCAAGATTTTTCACCGTCTATCCAATGGGATATACTCAATAGAAATAATCGGTCAGAAAAATACTGACAACCGAGCGAGCATAGCGAGTGAGGATCTACGAAGACCCCATCGAGCAAGCACAGCGAGCTAGCGCAGTTAGCAGGAAGTAAAAAAAATATACAAAAAGTAGTGATATCCCCCAAAAAGCACCTCTGGTGCAAAAACCTTTCGCCAAGTACATTAATGTGGTCCACCCACAAAATTTACCAACCAAATTCTTTCACACAAAATCTGTCTTTAAAAATACCCACCAACAAAATTTCGACTTCCACAAAAAGTCTTCTTCCAAAAATTCGTTTTCAACAAAAGTCGTCCTTCAAAAAAATCTCTGTAAAAGGATTGATATCAAATACAAGTACCAAGTACAAAAAAAAGAAAAATCAAACCATATAACGTTGTGCTCGTTCGCTCGTTACGCTCGCTCACTCGATTGGGTTTTCATAATTTGTGAGGAGAAAAATTGGGAGCATGAGTTTCGAGAAGAGAAAATTTTCGAAAGAAAAAATTGAGGGAGTGGTACTTGGCGGGCCTTCATAGCGAGATAAAAAAATGTGACTTGTAGACCTCAGTGGTCACTCTTCCACTCACTCACACCTGGCCCGCAAGTACCACTCCCTCAATTTTTTCTTTCGAAAATTTTCTCTTCTCGAAACTCATGCTCCCAATTTTTCTCCTCAAAAATTATGAAAACCCAATCGAGTGAGCGAGCGTAGCGAGCGAACGAGCACAACGGTATATGGTTTGATTTTTCTTTTTTTTGTACTTGGTACTTGTATTTGATATCAATCCTTTTACAGAGATTTTTTTGAAGGACGACTTTTGTTGAAAACGAATTTTTGGAAGAAGACTTTTTGTGGAAGACGAATTTTTGTTGGTGGGTATTTTTAAAGACATATATTAATATACAGATATATGAATAAAATTGGAAGCAGGTCTCACTTCTTTGACTGCAGTTTATGTTTTAGAAACTGTACATCTGCCTGTTCACTAATTCTGCCTTATATTGACGGAGAATTTTTTCATAATAAAAAATGAAAGTCATCATTCCATCATGCATTCCAAACTTGGATAAAAAAAACTAATTTCATTACCTTTGTCGATCGAAACAGGCGCAGCCTGATGCATGTGAGATCCAATATCGTTATAGGTGTATTCTTCTTGATGAATTTTCCATACGCACGTTCCACATCAAGATACTTCAATAATGATCAGGATCGAAACGGATCAACAAGTTTTACCCACAATAACCTGAAAAGTTGCGGCACCGATGTAACTTAGGATATTGTTGATGGAAAACCGGGTGATATACGCATAAAAATTCAGAATAATATTCAAATCACAGTGTTCGTTACCTCGTAGCCGAAAAACGACGAAAATTCGAATAGTGATTGAATTGAGTATTCGAGAACGTTCGATGAGTAGAAAAATCACAGTATGCAGGACAGCCGCAGAAAAAGTAATGACACGTAATGGATTAGAGTGCGATGAATTTTTCCTTCCCTTTCCCCCGCTTCTGGAGCTTGGGCTGTGGATTATAGAGCATCGCGGTTCCCAGCGCGGTCCCCTTGTGATCGCCGCCATGATAATTGAGTTATTGGAAAATGAATCAATTATTCGAATATTATTACTGTTCAAGTTACAAAATTAAAGTAACAATAATAAAATGATACATTTTTACATTATTCGCATAATTGTATAATGACTACCCATGGAGTAGTCGAAACGTCGTCAATATCTCAGCAATTTGGACTGGTTGTTACACCCATGATTTCCCTCTTATCTATCTTATTGTCTAGTCAAGACGAGTTTCCCCTGAAAGGTGTCGAATTTTGTCTCATAGTTGAATCAATCGTTCTCATAGTTGAACGCTCTTTGAATCTCTCGCGCGCAAATGTCGATTCGGATTTTTTTTCTTTTTCTTCTTTCTCGTTAATGGCTTCATCCCCTATTGGCTTAGGCCTCGATTCGGATTTTCGGACCATAGTTATGACGGCTACAAGTTCGTTTAATCGGGGCCAACTCGCTAGCATGCCGACTATACGTGATCCTCTATCCAGTTATTAACTTCTGTCGATGACGTGATAAAGTTCTTGCTTTGAATATAAACAGCTATTTTACAGCACAGGCATTAAAAAGTCACTTTTTGACGCCTGTTTTCATTCCGGCAAGTGGCACTTTATACCGCCAAGTTCAAAGTTGGGGTATAAAGTCTTTATTCCGCAACTTTGATGCGCAGTTCGGAGTGCACATGTCAAAGTTGCGGATTATAGTATATTATGCACCTAGGGGCGTCAAGTTGTTTGCCCTGTGGTGCATACGATATTTTATACACCAGAGGGAAATAAAGGGTTTTTCCGGCTGGAACAGGGCAATAAACCGCCGTTTATATCCCTGAGGTGTATAAAGACTTTATAAATATAATAAAGACTTTTATACCTGCAGGTCACCCCCTCGCTACTACCTTTTATAGCAGCTCCTATACGCAGTTCGTGCGAACTCAACTGGCCTTTTCCGTAAAAATATTGTATGCGCGCTTGCAGAAACTAACTGTTCAACCTTGCCGAATAAACAGTTACTTTCTGCGCATGCCACATAAATATCTATTGTTGGATGTATAAAAATTGTTTGAAAAAGTCTCTCATTATAACCGCATTTAATTTGATGAATTGTAATACTAAAGCGATGACTGAAAACTAATTGTTATTAGCGCGATTGATCTCCAGTCAACGAATTTGAGTCATTTGAAATTGGATATTCCATTATACACAGTTGGTTTTACACTCGATATACATACTTTGGATTTCCATCAGGATCGCCAATTTTTTGTGAGACAGCTACCTCGAGAGCTGTGCTCGTCGGTCCAGGATCGCCAAATAATGCGAGAACAGAGTCGAGTATTATTATATTTATTATTGAAGTTTAATTGATAGAATACGAGTTATTGGTTAGAGATTCAACTTACAATTAGATTCAGTGTAGGTTAGATTTGAGGATGCCTAATTCTGCTTCCAAGCAGAGTGAGGTCCGCCTATGACTTCTGCCTTAAGTGTTCGGCTCGCGAGCGGAACACTGACTACCGATCATGGTGTGACCGTGGTATTTTATACATATATGTTCCTTATCTCATGGCTAATGGCTGATAGTAAGCTAATCTCCGTGGTTTGGGGCCAACAGGGTATAAATGAGTCATGAGGTGAGTTCATGGTTCGTGGTTCATGTTGGCCTGGACTTCGGGAGGCGTACGTGCTGGTCGGTTAAACATATAGAGAAAGAATGATGAGGTATTACTCTATAGATAGATATATTTATTAGATCCTGGAGCATCGCGATTCTACAGGACCTCAGACAATTACACATAAATAGGTCATGGCCACTCTTGGTCATGATCTTGAGCGGTTAGCACGTAGTGCTATCCCAGATTGTCTTGGAGCGAGCAGGGATAAATTAACCTGTGCTCGATTTATAAACGCAATCTCAGACCCAGCGACGAAGCATGCTCTAAAGATGGCCAAGCCTCCTACCCTGCGTGACGCTATTGTTAGAGGTTTGGAGATCGAGATCCTCAATCGGGAAGATATGGGTTCTCAGCGGTTACGTCAAATCGCTGAGGAAAAACCGACTTTGCCGGTTGAGAGTTCTTCGGCTAAGCCTTCCACCACTCCTTCGACGCAGCAAAGTCAGAATAATTCAAATCAGGGTAGTCAGAATAATTCATACCGGGGAAGTACAGGGCAGCAAAACCGAAACTATATTAGAACTTGCAAGTACTGCAAAAAGAGAGGACACGAAGTTCAGAACTGTTACGCGCTAGAAAAACAGATCCAAGAGAATGATCGACAACAGGCTGATAGGCGAGGTCCGTGGCGCGGAAGGGATAGTTCAGACCGCGACGGGTCAAATAGGAATCAGCACTTCCAAAACAATTCCTCAAGTTCTCGAGCCACCGATAGTTATCATGAGCCGAACCGGGGGAATAGTTCGACTACAAACCCTTCAAAAAAACTAAACACAGATAGCCTCGAAGGGCAGAAGCTATCTTCTTCTAAAACGGTTTCTCGCCCTACTTCTACTCCATTCGTCATTCGTAGTCTTCGACAGTCGGGCTTATACGCTAGAGGATCCATTAACGGGGTGAATTGTCTTTGGGTTATCGACACGGGAGCCGAAGTGACCGTAGTTCGATCGGATCTTCTACGCCTGACCTCAGAATCGTTTTCCTCTGCTTCCACTCTTCGCACCGCTACGGGAGAGACAACCCCTGTACTCGGGAAATCAGTTGTGCAGATTAACGTTGAGGGGTGTATTAACTCCCCTCACGAGGTGTTCGTAGCCGATATAGAGGATGACGGTATTTTGGGGATAGACTTTCTTTCGGACCATAAGTGCGTAATTTCAACTGAGAAAAATACACTTCGTTCCGCAGGGAGAGAGATCTGTTTGAGGTCTACGCGTCATTCAGATTCGTTTCAATGCCGACATGGTTCTTCTCCCACTCTCAGAGAACTCGGACAGAATAGTCGGTTGCAGTCCCAAACCTCTGGGCGCGTGACGTTGCCGGTCTTCAATGTCTCCGACGAGATGGATTTCCCCACCTCTACCGCAAAGGATCTAGATATAGTAGAGGTCGTAGAAATTCCTAATTCGGCAGTTCCGGAATATTTACGGAAACTCTTAGAGGACTCGTCGGCGGAATTAGACGCCCGACACCAGAAGGGTTTGATCACCCTGCTTAACGAATTTCGGAATGCCTTCGCAAAGGATTCAAAGGATATTGGACGGTGTACCTTAGTTAAACACAAAATTAATGTCGGAAATTCGGATCCTATTAAGCAGGGAGCTCGAAGACTTCCTTTGAATGGTCGATCTGAAGTAGAGAAAATGGTCTCAGATATGCGAGACAGTGATGTAATTGAACCGTCTTCAGGACCTTGGGCCTCGCCGATCGTGTTGGTGAATAAAAAAGACGGAACTAAGAGGTTTTGCATAGACTACAGGCAGTTAAATGATATTACGAAAAAAGATTCCTACCCATTGCCTAGGATTGATGAGACCTTGGATCTCTTAGCTGGTGCCTCTTGGTTCTCGACTATTGACTTGCAGAGCGGCTACTGGTAAGTGGAAATGGATCCTGAAGACCGGGAAAAGACCGCTTTTGTAACGGGGCTAGGTGGCCTCTGGCAATTCAAAGTCATGCCTTTCGGTTTGTGTAACGCTCCGGCTACGTTTGAGCGAGTCATGGAAACGGCTTTGCAAGGTCTAGTGGGAAAGATCTGTCTCGTATACCTGGACGACATAATTGTTTTTGGCAAAACGTTTGAGGAAGAGGTTCAGAATTTGAAGGAGGTTTTCGCGAGATTATTGGCGGTTGATTTAAAAATGAGCCCGAAAAAATGTCATCTCTTCCGGAAGGAAGTTAAGTTCCTCGGACATGTCGTGTCGTCCGAAGGGATACAAACCGATCCTGAAAAAATTAAAGCAATTCGAGATTGGCCTCAATTGAAGTCTAAGCTGGATGTTCAAAGTTTCGTAGGACTCTGTACTTATTATAGGCGATTTGTTAAAGGGTTTGCAACCATAGCTAGGCCCATGCATCGTCTTACTGGGGAAAAAGTCAAGTTCGAATGGACTTCCGATTGCCAGGAAGCTTTTGTAGAGCTTAAAGTCCGGCTCACAACACCCCCTATTTTGGCTTTTCCTTTGCCTGGGATTCCTTTCGTTTTAGATACCGACGCCTCCTTGTGTGGCCTCGGAGGTGTCTTGTCTCAAGTTCAGGATGGTCTAGAGCGAGCGGTTGGTTTTTACAGCAGGGTTCTTAGCAAAACGGAAAGAAATTACTGCGTCACTCGGAGAGAACTTCTAGCTATTGTAAAGACGATAACTCACTTTCATCATTATTTGTATGGACGTAGATTTTTGATTCGGACGGACCATGCCTCGCTCCGATGGCTTCTTTCTTTCAAAAATCCTGAAGGTCAGGTGGCTAGGTGGCTTGAAAGGTTAGGATTGTATGACTTTGAGATTCAACATCGCCCGGGGAAGCTACATGGGAACGCTGACGCACTCTCGCGTAGGCCCTGCGAAGAATTGGGAAACTGTAGGCAGTGCGCTCGATTAGAAGGACAACGTGATTCTTCACCGATTATCAGAACAATAACTTTTCAAACCGATTTAAAAGAATGGAGGGACGCTCAGGCCCAAGATCGTGTTTTTCAGCAGTTGGCGGATTGGAAGATCGCTGGTGTTCGGCCGGAGTGGCAGGATGTCTCTTCTGGGGACCAAAGTTTGAAAGTTTATTGGGCGCAGTGGGGATCTCTGTGGTTAAGAGAAGGTTTACTTTTTAGAAAATGGGAATCTCCAGATCTTAAGGAAGTCAGGTGGCAGTTATTAGTGCCCAAAAGTAAAGTACCTCAAATTCTGGCTGCGTACCACGATTCCCCTGCTGGAGGACACTTTGCTTCAAACAAAACTCTTGGGCGGATACGAGAAAGATTTTTCTGGGCTCGTTGCAGGTCTGACGTTGAAGATTGGTGTCGGACCTGTGACGTTTGTAACGCCAAGAAGGGACCTCGAGGAAAGGGGAAGAGCCCTATGCAGGTTTTTAACACTGGAACGCCTTTTGATCGAGTAGCAATGGATATTCTCGGTCCTCTTCCGGTTTCTGGTAAAGGAAATCGTTTTGCGTTGGTAATTTCTGATTATTTTACAAAGTGGCCTGAGGTTATAGCACTTCCGGATCAAGAAGCAGGAACAGTAGTTCGGGCTTTCCTTAAAGAATTTACGGAGTTCCTCTCGAACTTCATACCGACCAGGGTAGGAATTTTGAGTCCGCTTTAGTTGCCGAGACTCTCAGAGTCTTGGGCTCCGGGAAGACTCGAACGACCGCACTACACCCTCAGTCTGACGGTCTAGTAGAAAGATTGAATAGAACTCTGTTAAGATACTTGTCAGCGTTTGTACACAAAAATCAAAGGGATTGGGATGAGTGGATCCCGTTGTTTCTCCTTTCCTATCGCTCGGCAGTTCATGAGACTACAGGTCTTTCTCCGGCGACGATGCTGATGGGTTGGAATCTTCGCCTCCCTTCGGATTTGGAGAAGGGGACCCCTCCGTCACAACCAGAATCACCCATTGATTACGTAGTCTCTTTGAGAGAGAAGTTAGATGAAATTCATGAGTTCGCTAGGTATAGAATTGAGGTTAGCTCTAACCGTTTGAAAGCTAGGTACGATCTCCGCGCTCGGACTGTTCGGTTTGAAGCCGGGGAGAGGGTGTGGCTTTTCCAGCCTAGACGCGAAAAAGGACGTTGTCCCAAATTACAGAGTAATTGGGAAGGTCCTTACGTAGTTTTGACAAAGATAAATGACGTAATTTATAGGATTCAACGTTGTGCTGAGTCCAAGCCTGGACAAAAGAAAGCTTCAAGGGTTAAACCTAAGGTTGTCCACATGGATCGCCTTGCTCCTTATGATGGTAGGATTGCACCTTCTGGGTTGACAGACAACAGTAAACAAGTCGAGATACGTAGATTACTGGAAAATCCTCCTATTACAGTTTATTATCCTTCGGTTGTTGGTACGAAACCGCTGACTTATTCTTCAATTTCTCATCTGTATTAACTTAGATGCAGAAACTTCGGCGGAAGCTGTTTACGGAAGTTTTTGTGAGGTTATGCAAGGTTAGCTGTCAGCTGAGGTTATGCCTCTCTGACTCTGAAGTGAGTTGTGGTCGTTTCGAGTTTCGTGTCGGTAGAGATCGTTCTTGAGCTTCGGAAGCGTTCGGCTCTCCTTCTATTCTATTAGAAACTGCTTTCTCGTCGGTAGATTCGAAATATTTGGAGAAATGACTATTTAACTACCCTGATAATCAAGCATTCGGACGCACACGACTGGTTGGAACAACTTTTATTTTTTGGGAGTAAGGTTGCGATCTACTCTTCGATCTCCATTCTTCCCCCTGCCGTGCGGCCGGTCAGGAATCGCTCCCAAGCCTCTGCTGCCCACAGGTATTTCACTTGGAGACACCCTCGGCACGCTCGTGTCTCCAAGATGACCCTCAGTAAGCCCCCATCGCAGAAGAAACAGGTCGGCGGACGCGACCGTCTCCTGAACAGAAGGTGTTCCTCGTGCAGTTGTCCAGGAACGCCTTCAATGATGCTTTAACGAAGATTAACGCGGTTGATTTCCTCTCCGAGTCTTTGTCCAAGAACTAGATTCTGAGAAGATGTTTACTCACAGTCTGCCGTAGCACCCCAAGCAAGCCGCTTGGACTGTACCCTCGTCGTCTATTTCCACATAGCGGACTATCCCACAGCGGGCTGCACTCCATTCCTGCTCGTACCACCCCCCGAAGCTGTTCTCCTCCATTTCGGCTGCGTCCTGCCAGCCGAACGTCTCCAGGAAGGCCTGGACTGTAGCCGCGCTGGGAATATCGACGTTGTTGGATATATTTTCCATATTGAAGACGACGATGAATGTTTGTTTTCAAGCACTCCCCAAGCCTCTGCTGCCCACAGGTATTTCGCTTGGAGACACCCTCGGCACGCTCGTGTCTCCAAGATGATCCTCAGTAAGCCCCCATCGCAGAAGAAACAGATCGGCGGACGCGACCGTCTCCTGAACAGAAGGTGTTCCTCGTGCAGTTGTCCAGGAACGCCTTCAATGATGCTTTAACGAAGATTAACGCGGTTGATTTCCTCTCCGAGTCTTTGTCCAAGAACTAGATTCTGAGAAGATGTTTACTCACAGTCTGCCGTAGCACCCCAAGCAAGCCGCTTGGACTGTACCCTCGTCGTCTATTTCCACATAGCGGACTATCCCACAGCGGGCTGCACTCCATTCCTGCTCGTACCACCCCCCGAAGCTGTTCTCCTCCATTTCGGCTGCGTCCTGCCAGCCGAACGTCTCCAGGAAGGCCTGGACTGTAGCCGCGCTGGGAATATCGACGTTGTTGGATATATTTTCCATATTGAAGACGACGATGAATGTTTGTTTTCAAGACTCCCCCAAGCCTCTGCTGCCCACAGGTATTTCGCTTGGAGACACCCTCGGCACGCTCGTGTCTCCAAGATGACCCTCAGTAAGCCCCCATCGCAGAAGAAACAGATCGGCGGACGCGACCGTCTCCTGAACAGAAGGTGTTCCTCGTGCAGTTGTCCAGGAACGCCTTCAATGATGCTTTAACGAAGATTAACGCGGTTGATTTCCTCTCCGAGTCTTTGTCCAAGAACTAGATTCTGAGAAGATGTTTACTCACAGTCTGCCGTAGCACCCCAAGCAAGCCGCTTGGACTGTACCCTCGTCGTCTATTTCCACATAGCGGACTATCCCACAGCGGGCTGCACTCCATTCCTGCTCGTACCACCCCCCGAAGCTGTTCTCCTCCATTTCGGCTGCGTCCTGCCAGCCGAACGTCTCCAGGAAGGCCTGGACTGTAGCCGCGCTGGGAATATCGACGTTGTTGGATATATTTTCCATATTGAAGACGACGATGAATGTTTGTTTTCAAGACACCCGAACAAGAAGAAGGACTGACGGTTGTTTCGTTTCAATTTTCAATTTTCTTTTGTTCCAGAGTCTACTCTGGTTTCACTAATTATGACATGTGTGAACAAGATTAAATCCCGTTTCGCTAAGAAACAATGTTCGGAAACGGAGATTTAACTCTTTGAATTTCCCTGTTTTGTCTGAGGATTCACCTTTGTCCTCCAATTTCTAGATGATTTTCTATGCCTCTGGATCTCCTGTGACCGTTGACCTGCTCCCGTTTCCCCGACATTCCAATCTTTCCGTTCTTTGGCTGCAAGTCCAACGTTCCGTGGAGTCTTGAGTTTCTCCAGGCCTGAGTTCCTGAGATCCTCGTTTTCCCTGGTACCCGAGATCCTGCGATTCTTGGTTTCCTGGTTCCTGAGTTCCTGGTTCCTGAGTTCCTGTTCTCGGACAAGAGTTGGTGTTTGACCGCGTTCTCGGGGTTTTCTGCGGTTTACCCCGAGAGTGAAGGCGAATGTCGCGTGGTAGTCGAGGGTCCGAACCATACCTTTGAGCCGCAGCTCCGATTCTCTCGATGGAAGACAACACCCAGCGCGTCGTCCCCGACGACCTGTTTTCGAGTCGGGTCGACTCTACGTTTGAGGGGGGGGGCAGTGTAACGGAGGTGCCTCCTCACTTCATGAACACTTTGTGCATGACTTAAAAGATAAACCTTCGCATGTTAAATAACTGAAGAGAAATAGCGGAATCTTCTGGTCGCTTCGACGACCAGCATTATTGTGAATATTAGTCTTGTTTCAGACTTAAAACTGGAAACACGTTCCGTTAATAAAATCTTGATTATATTATGAATGTTACGGAGTACAAGGACTAAGTAACAGAATTAAAAGGGTCCTCCCGAAATGATCAAGGCGAAGCGTGAAAGAGTAGGTTTATCAATGAATCAAGATTTTATTAACGGAACGTGTTTCCAGTTTTAAGTCTGAAACAAGACTAATATTCACAATAATGCTGGTCGTCGAAGCGACCAGAAGATTCCGCTATTTCTCTTCAGTTATTTAACATGCGAAGGTTTATCTTTTAAGTCATGCACAAAGTGTTCATGAAGTGAGGAGGCACCTCCGTTACAATACAAAGATACCTGATAACCTGATACTGGTTACCCCCAGACAGGGTGTCCCTATTTATCCGGAGCTGGAGTCATCGGAGCGTGACGTTCCAGTTGGGTGGAGTTGACCAATCAGGTGTTTTTAATTGATTGGCCAATCAATTAAAAAACCGGGAGGATGGCGTCCCAAATTGGGTGGGTCTGATATCCTTTATCCCTATTGATGTTGTTGGGATGTTTTCGAATTTCGAGTGCTTCTCTGTATTTCCGAGGGAAGTACTGTTTCGAGTTTGCCAGAGATGTGGTCTGGTCAAACAGGATTTCATGACCCGTTTCCATTTTGTGTTCCGCCAGAGCTGAGATGGTGTGGTGTTTTAGCTTGACGCATCTTTGGTGTTCTTTAAGGCGAGTGCTGATCTTCCTCCCGGTTTCTCCGATATAGACTTTTCCACAGGAACAAGGGATCCTGTATACGCCTGATGAACTGAGTGGAGGGCGATTGTCTTTTGGAGAGGTTAGGATTTGTCCGATTTTTCGAGGTGGTTTGAAAATCGGTTTGATGTTATTTTTCCTCAGGATTCTCCCTATGGAGTCAGTTACTCCTTGAACGTAGGGAAGGAAGGCACATTTTCTTGTATTTTCAGTTTTTGTGTCAGTCTCGGGGTTAGCGGGGTTTTGGAGTTTTCTGATGGTACGCTTGATTTGATGAAGAGGGTAGCCGTTGGACTGGAGAGTTTTGTGTAAGTGATTCAGTTCTTGGTTGAGGCTGCTCGAGTCTGAGACTACTAGAACTACTAGAGCCCTGTGTGCGAGAGAGCTGATGACGGATTCTTTTTGTGAAGGGTGGTGATGTGACGCTGCATGTAGGTACCTATTGGTGTGTGTGGGCTTGCGATACACCCCGTGGCCTAGATGTCCATTGGGTTTTTTGGTGACCAGTACATCCAGGAATGGGAGTTGGTTGTTCTTTTCCGTTTCCATGGTGAAGCGTATGTTGGGGTGTTGACTATTTAGGAAGGCGAGGAAGGCTGGGAGGGTTTCTTTACCATGACGCCAAATGACGAAGGTGTCATCGACATATCGGAGCCAAAGTTCTGGTTTATGTTGGGCTTTTGAGAGTGCTTGCTTCTCGAAGTGTTCCATGAATATGTCCGCGATGATGGGGGATATCGGGGATCCCATAGCGGCCCCGGTGACTTGTTCATAGTACTCTCCTTGGTAGAGAAAGTAGGTGGAAGTGAGGCAGTGTTCGATTAGGGGAAGTAGGTGTTCTGGTATCTTCCTGGAGAATTTTATGATTTCTAAGGTGTCCTGGATGGGGACCTTTGTAAATAGTGATTCGACATCAAAACTGACTAGGATGTCATCCGGGTGTAATCGGAGCTGCTGGATTTTCTCAACGAAGTCTTTTGAGTTCAGGATGCGTGAGCCAGAGTTCTGTAGGAGTGGTTTGAGTTCGGATGTTAGGTAACGTGAGAGGCGGTATGTGGGTGAGTTTATAGCGCTGACTATTGGTCTTAGGGGTATGTTGGTTTTATGGATTTTTGGTAGACCGTATAATCTCGGGGGGTGTGATTCTTTAGGTGTGATTGCTTTTTTGGTGGAGTCAGTGAGGTTGCTTTTCTTTATGAGTGCGGTGGTGTGCTTTTCTAATTTTGATGTGGGATCTTTACGGATTTTGCGATAGGTGGCGTCATCTAGGAGTGCATGGATTTTGGTGTGGTAATCAGTTCTGTTGAGGACTACTGTGGCATTCCCTTTGTCTGCTGGTAGTACCATTATGTCCGGGTTATTGTTTAGTTCTCGTAGGGCTAAACGTTCGGGTCTGGTGAGGTTGGATTTGGGGACTTTGGCGTTCCGTAGGATGTTTGTTGTTTGTCTCCGGATGTTGTTCGCTGCTTCTGTTGGGAGACCGAAGATGGCGTCTTCGATTTGGGAAATAATTTCTTCTTTGGGGATTCTGGATGGAGCGATCGCGAAGTTTGGACCTTTGGATAGGGCCGATATCGCTTCGTGGGACAGGGTGGCATTACTTAGATTCTTGACAGTGTCTTTAGGTGGTGTAGGGGTTTTGGACTGTGGGTCGAGTTTCTGGAATTTCTTTATTAGTTGTTCCGAACTTTGCTGGTGGATGCGTTCAGCTTGTTCCGCTGAGATGCGATCGACTGTTTCCCAGATGTCTGGTCGCAGAGTGGATGCGAGAGTAAGGTGAAGGTGCATTGTCCGTTCGGAAATGAGGTTTAGTTGGAGTTTAGTGTGTGTGATGCGCTCCCGTAGGAGAGCTAAACTAGTGCGCTTGAGTATGCGTTTGGATTTCTCCGTGCCGAGGAGATCTTTGATGCGTAGGAATTTCGGGATGATGTTGTTGTCCCTGCATCTTTTCAAAAAGGCTAGATTGGTCAAATGTTTGGATAGGGACGACCTGTTCTTGCTAAAAGAGTTAACTTTAGCGAGGATTCCCTCCCCGTGGAGGAGTTTGATAAGGTCTTTGAGGCTTCCGCGGGTAGATTCTTGATGAGTCTTGGCTTCCGGGTTGGAGCCGCGTTGATGAACGGAAAAACACCGACGATTCGTAAACATTGCAGTTTACTTCATCAGGGCGAGAGGTAACCTGATACTAGTACT
This sequence comes from Euura lappo, assembly GCA_018257835.1. Classification (NCBI taxonomy): domain Eukaryota; kingdom Metazoa; phylum Arthropoda; class Insecta; order Hymenoptera; family Tenthredinidae; genus Euura; species Euura lappo. The sequence goes on from JAEUYN010002036.1 coordinate 21,734, forward strand.
CCATCAGGGCGAGAGGTAACCTGATACTGAGTATACTAGTATCAGGTTACCTCTCGCCCTGATGAAGTAAACTGCAATGTTTACGAAACGTCGGCAACAAACCGTTCATCAACGCGGCTCCAACCCGGAAGCCAAGACTCATCCAGAATCTACCCGCGGAAGCCTCAAAGACCTTAAAGATACAATGATAACACTGGATGAACAGCAAGTGGCTAGAACCATTGAATATAATAGTATATTATGTGGCATGCCCGTAAAGTAACTGTTTTCTGGCGAGGTTATGTTTTTCGTACGAGCACTAAAAACATAACTTCGCCGAACAGTTACTTTACGGGCGCGCCCCATACGATATTTTTTACGGCACAGGCATTGAAAGTCACTTCGACGCCAGTTGAGATCCGAACTCTGCATCTACTATGACTACGGTTCTGCCGCGTGCCCAGTCGGCTCAAAAGGCAGTTCTGCGCAAGCGCAGTCCGACCTCGACTTGTAAAGTCTTTTCATGTCGAGGTGAACTACGTTATAAAGACTTTCCATGTCGAGGAGGAGACTTTTTGTGTTAGCTCTGAAGTCAGACGTATAAAGCGCCACTTTACGGGTCGAAAACAGGCGTCGAAAAGTGGCTTTTCAATGCCTGTGCCGTAAAAATTAACAATCGTAATAAAAAAAAACCATTTACCATTTGTCAAATAGGTAAATGGGTAGACTTTGGCATTTCAAATGTCAAATGGAAATGCTTTTACACATTCCATTTGAAATAGAAAATAGAAATGCCATTTTGCATTTGAAATGCCTATTTTAAATGGAACCATTTCAAATATTACCCAGCCCTGCAGGAGTCGAATCGTTCGGGATTGATAGAAGTCCATTGTTTGAACTAGATTCACTTACTTGAATAAAAGACTTAATCACTCTGTTCTACGCAAGATACTTTGTTGTTACTTATCACTAAATAAACCTTCGGTATACTTCTGTATCTTTATACGGGGTGAACCCCATATAAATATGCTGTGACTTGCTCTGCTTGTTACAAATTTCATCGATGTTGGCTTGAAAACGCGATTTTTCGTCTTATCATACCGGCAGTGAAGCGACGGCGGTCGATGAGAATGAAAAAAGACACACTGATACCGTATCGCATGATACGAAGAACGACGTCCTGAAATGGCCAAGGAGAGACCACGATCGAGAAAGCTATCCGGCAGGATGATTGTTGGGGACGTTACAAAGTTTTCACTTGAACAATAAATGCGCGAAACGAATGTTGTTTTGACTTGTTACAGCTTAAAATGTAATCGAAACTTATTGATAAGTACAATGTGTGTGACAAGTGAATGTGAAAAGAAACTATGCAGACAAATGTCGAACGTGAGGCCCGACTGCTTCAAATCCACGGTATGGCAGTGATGAGATCATCCCAAAATCCCATTCGCTCTTTCTGATTGAGGTGCTGAATGGATAATCCAGTTTCAGAGTAATTTCCTATCTGGAGATAGTTCTGACTCGATGAGTATGGCTCCCAACGGATTGTGGGATCCTCGTCTGCCAGGGTTGGTTTTCTGGAAGCAAACATTTCATTATGACACAAATCGGCAATTTACTTTGCTTTGTTCACTCCATGCCAATAAAAGCTTACCCCTTGATCACGAAGGACGTCCATAACTTGACCATCTTTTTCACCATTGTCAAGTCATTTTCAGAGTATTCGTAGGAAGATGGCTTATAGAAATTGTCATTGTCATGATCACGGAATAAATAAATACGCTCATCACCATGCCATACGCCGGTGAGGTTTGTATAACCACCGCTGTAGAAGTAGCTGGTGCTGAAAACGCCCCGGTACTCGAAGGAGCTATGATACACCGAGTTCGTCGCGACGGATAGTCGTCGCTGCAGCATGTTGTATGTTGGATACCCAAACGCGGATTCACCCAGTAATTCCGTCAGGTTTTTGAGCAGCTGAGAGCAAGAACATTAGGTAAATGCTGAAGGGAAGAATTTCCAAATTTGATTAAATCGCTTGACAGACACACCAAGGTTCGATTCGCGGTGAGGTCCCCCTTATGGAAAAAAACTATTGAGAATCACTCAGAAAACTATTGACCAAAATATTCGAAAACTACTGAGAAACTACTCAGAACTTATAGGAAAACTACTGAAAAACTACTGAGAAACTGTTGAAAAAACTATTGAGAACTATTGGAAAACTATTGGGAACTACTGAAAGAACTATTGACCATTAGCATAGCACTTGTCAGTAGTAAATTGGACCTCACTACTGGTGAAACTAGTAGTTCCCACCAGTAGTGCTGCTCAATAGTTTCCACCAGTAGTGCTGCCAATAGTTTCCACCGGTAGTGCTATTCAATAGTTTCCACCGGTAGTGCTGCTCAATAGTTTTCACGAGTAGTACGGTTCAATAGTTCCTACGACAGAACTATTGAACGATACTACTCGTCGAAACTATTGAGCAACACTACTGGTGGAAACTATTGAGCAGCACTACTGGAGGAAATGATTAAATAGCGCCGCACATAGAAATTATTGGATAGACCATCATCCAATAACATTCTACGCACACCTATGAATCAAATAGAAAATCACACAAAAAATAGGTATTTCAATAAATATAGTAAACAATATATCAACTGAAAACTGCATCTTGTCAAAACATCTTCTGATTTGATGAATTCTGATGATCATTCAATAAAGGTACCCAAGTAAAGGTACCTGGGCAATAATGATCATATCTGACCTAGTCTCATCAGATATGGTCAGATCTGTAGCTTTCTCAATTATTATCCAAATATATTTTTGTCAAAATTTTTACAATTTATTCCATTATACATTATGCAACAGATTATACATATACATTTGGATATCCCTCTGATACAATCAGTAACAACTAACAACATTATAATCACGCATAAGTAAACAAAATTATCCAAATCTTATCTCATAAATCATAATTTAAGATGATAAAATGTATAATGAAACCCTTCAGAGGGGTTGAGTGAAAGATTTTGTCGAAAAGGTTGTTTATTATGGAATACAGTTGTACTGTGAAAGGTAAAATCATCAAAAGTAGGCGTCGGACCTCTCCGCCAATCCTGATGCTGAACCTCGCAAACCTCACCGGAGGGCTTTGAAAGGGTTCGCCCAAGATTCTTCGCGTCTCAAATTGATCGCCGGATTCAACAAAATTATAAACCAGTCCATATTACCATTATATGTATAAGAAATGACACATGGTTTAGTAGATCTGACTTCTTATACGTCAACCATGTCCTACAAGAAATTGCTCTTTGGCCAAGTTTTACTAGACTACTAGAGTATCTTCCCTACCAGTAGATTTATAGATTCTGCTCTGAGAATACGGAATAGAACAGCTATGTCGTGCGCTACAAAGAACATATCGGTTTCTTGCATGATAAATAGTCATCTTTTCAAAAGTAGAAGGTTGTGTACTGTCGTTCCAGTAACATCAAGAATATTCTCCTTATGACGCACCCTGGCTAGCTCCTTTTCCTGTACTCGTCTGCCACTGAGATAGAAATAGAAAATCTATCAAAACATGTTCTTGCGCGTGTTGCAAACTTACAATTAGATTGACAATAAATACGTACTCCGATCAAAGTCTTTGTGTCCTTCCTTCCAGGAGGCCAGCCGTTGACTGACGGAGATCCTTTCGCCCGTAGAACATACATGTCGTACAGGTGTGTAGCGACTGAAATCATTGTAGATATACCGGTGAGAGAATATTCATGACTAGCTGTGCATTTCATTGTAAACGATCCGAATAATTGACGGAGAAGATCATAATAATCGGTAGATAATTGTATCAATGTTTGCTATTTGGACTGCGGTGGAAGCAGCTTCTACGCTCACATTAAACGGGTTGTTCTATACTTGAAAAGTCAATGTCAGGGAGATAGTCTCCAGTCAAATAGATATTTCACGCGAATCGCTTGTCTGATACACTTTGGATAGCGAAAAAGGACAGCGATGGACAGGATCGGGGTTATAGGTTAGGTTCGTAGCACGTTGTAGAATGCGGAATAATGTCACACTATGTCAGGGCACAGAAATACTATTTGAGAATCTCGTAGATGAACTGTGTGGATGATAGACGATTACTTACCTTATAGTCGAGCTCGCATCAAAACCTGAGCAAAATTGTTTAACCCAGACGCACGGCGATATACTTATCCAAATATCCACAGCACTTGACACATTAAGACAATATGGCCGATGCGTGCCTGACTGCCTAGCAGCGCCTGAGTCCCCACGATATCGGTCCCCCGCGCACGCGCAACAGTGGACCCATATTCGATGCTCGGGTCCTCGTGAAGAGCCTCTTATCAATTTGGATTTGTTTTTTTGATAATGAAACTATAAAGAAAATTCGATTTTTCGAAAAAATATTCTCTTCCAATTGTACAATTGTGTGCCCGAAAAAGAATCGTGCCTCTACGATCAGACCATATTTTAACAGATTCCACTGAATCTTATCAAATCCTACAAAATTTTATCTTTATTTCACGTGTATCAAATAATTTCGTGCATGATTCACAATCAGCCAAATCCCTATGAAATTTTAAATAATAATTATTTTTTAATTATGTATGATTTTATAAAATTTTATCGCAGCTCGGATAAAATTATGTACAAAATCATACAAAATTAAGGAACACATTATTGAATATAAATTTCTGAACTCAGAAAAGACTTGATGCAAATTGATAAAATTATACGTCATTTATTGAGTCTGAATATAAAATAAAAATTGTAGAAAATTTTCAAACTTGCCAATGGTATACGTCTTCAATAGTTGATAAAAATCAGTAGTTTCTACAGTAGTGGTTCAATGGGATCCGTTCACTACTGAAGAAATTACCGGAACCAATAGTAAGTATCTTCAGTAGTTCAAATTGAGTCAATGGTTTCATCCTCCACTACTGGAAGGATCACTGGAACCAATAGTAAACGTCTTCAATAGTTTAAATTGAGTAAATAGTTTTATCCTTCACTACTGGAATGATCACTGAAACCAATAGTCAACGGCTTCAGTAGTTCCCTGTGATTGCACAGGTCTAATAGTTACCCCATAGTCACTACTGACTGAACTATTGAATATCCACTCAAACTATTAAAATTTTCGAAGAACTACTGAGTGCCTCAATAGTTTTGTCAGCTACTACTGAGAGCTCCAATAGTTTTTTTTCATAAGGGCCGGGAAAAAATGTGACTTTAAAGCTCCAGTATAAGCCCAGATAACAAAATGCCCGCACAGTGCGCGCACAGTGCGCGCACGCGTGCGCCTTCGTCCGCATAGTGTGCGCGCAGGGTGCGGGCAGATGCGTCCTCAATTGAGACGCATATCGCTCGCACGTCGTGAGGACGCACGCGTGCGGGCATTGTGCGATTGTCCGTTTTGTGGTTGTATCGGGGGTTGAATATAGCAAATATTTGTTTACGAATGAAACATTTTCATTCAAAATAAAACGACATAGGAGATTTGTAATATTGAAGTAAATTTTATTATGATGGTCAAAATCGAGATAGATTTGTAACATTCAGGTAAATATTATTTCGGAAAATTATAAAATGGTCAAAATAGAGATATTTTTGTAACATTGAGGTAAATATTATTACGGAAAATAATAACATGGTCAAACGATCATAATAATTTGAAGAATCTGCTTATTTGACCTTATCAAGTACGGTAGGCGCTTATTAACTATCCATGCTTGGTGAGAGCTCCAAAATTTGATGTTTGGATCCCAAAGAGGGCCCTTTTCAAAACAAAAAAAGTTTTTATTCAATGTGAGCAAAAGTCGGTACACTGAATCAAAATTATTAAAGTTTGGAAGAGAATCCTATTCAGAGTCGAAATGACAAATTTTAGAGTTGTTTCTGACCTCGGATACCTATAATTAAATTAACATTAACAATATATTTTGTACGGTTCATAGTCAAATTAAACTATCGAAACTATATCGATAAACTAAACTATTATCACAATCTTTCAAAGTTCGCGGGTATAGATTAAAAAAATATAAAGTCTTCTAACTTAAAATATTATCACACCGTGAATAGCTTTGTAAATATTGAGTTTGGTAAATCATTCTCATTTATGACGCATAATTCACTGAGTCAATCCCAGTCGAATTTGGGATCAAAATTTCCGTAGCCATTTTTGTCCAGAAGAATAATGGTCCTTGATTCATTCAATTAGAAGTAATAGATTTTGAATGAAAAAATGACCATTTTCTTCGAAATCGAAAAAATTTCTGTAAGGAAATTAAATTTGGCAGGGATTGACTCAGTGAATGATTTGTCATGATCGTCAAAACAGTTTGTATACATATAGTCTATCCTAATCCATATATCCTTATTCCAGCTCGTCGTCGGCAAACTCTTCATCATCTTCCTCTCTCTCGCTGTCACTTTGTCTGTCTTCATCCTCGATCATTCCCTGCAACAGCTGAATTTCCCGTCGTACACTTTCTTCATCTATCGGCTTCTTCTTGATTTTTCTATACCTCTGCTTAGATGCTCTTAAAACTTCGAGCATTTCTTCTTTAAACTCTGCTTTTGTGTTTGGCCCTCGGAATAAGGGACAATCCTTCGCCGCCTCTGGAAAAATGGACCATTCATAATTTTTTTTTTTACCATATACATGGAAGTAAACATAAAATTACAGTCACGCATCAGTGATTCAAAATGGTAGCTCTAGTAATTCCACTAATACATAACAGTGACATCACTGCGACGGACATTTGGACATCACTCAAACGTAACTTCAACTTTGCCTTGATGAAATATATTATAAATAGTAGGTATAAAGGCACTGAGAGTATACTACAGAAGTGATAAAGTCAATCATTAGAAGACACTCACGGAATAGGACATTTGCAACTCGCGTATTCCCAAACTCTTCACTTTTGTCGCTCTTCAGCCAAGTGAAATGCGTAGCCAACTCGTCTGTCATGACTTTCCTGAATGCAGCACTTAGGAACTCCCTAACCTTTGATCCACCCAACTGGAGTAAATGCTTGTACTGTAAAAATTGAAGTTATTGGCGTGGGTTTTTCATATCTCAAGGGCTCAGATGTAAAAATTCCTACCACTTTCGTACGTATCTCCTTGTTCTCGATACTGTCAACGTTCTTAAACTGATCAATTGTCCTAAGTGGTAACCCATCTACGGTTCCGTACAAACTTTGCCCCAGCCGTGTTTCTACAACATTTGTATCTGGCAACCTCGACAATATTTTTTTATTTTGTTCGATGATAACCTCATGCTGCTTTTGAATTTCTCTGCACATAAAATTTCGGAAGTCGTTAGCTCATAATAAGTCTACTGAGATCAAATATGATTTTGGCGAAAAACCTGATCAACGAGAGATGTCTTACTGTACGATTTTCAAAATAAATTTCAAACAATTCGTCGGAGCAGTCTCGAACGTTTCCTCGTTATCATTAATATCCCGTGTAGTTCCCATTGCATTCCCACTCAGTACATTATTGTCAATACTGTTAACGTTTCTCAAAATTTCACTCTGCTCAGGGGGAACACGCTTTGTATCAGCGTGGAAAGCAGCATTACTATTCACGTTGATTTTCTGAGGTGGCTCCAAAATTCGTCGTATCTGTCCGACTGCAGCTTTATTGGAAGGTCGCAATGTGCTCAGTTGTTCTTGATCATCATTTAGGTTCATTTCCTCGGATGGTTTCAAAATTCGGATCACTCTGACTATAGGTTCATTGGAAGGTCGCGTTGCGCTTGGTTGTTTTTTAATCGAATTTTCCAATGAAGGTTTCCATAAAGTCTTAACTGAAGTTCCAATCGAACACAAGGATTCCGTAGGCGAATCTGGAGACGCATTCTGAGGCTCATCCACACCGTATACTGATTCATTTCTGTAAAAGAAAGAGTGGAGAAATGAGATGAACGTATACAATATGATGACAATTCGAGGTCGAGTTTCGAGATTAGAACTTTAATTATAGGATTGCGACAGCTTTATAATACTCTTCTCTTACGGGTGTCAGAGGCAGGTTTATATCATATCAACGATGTACGTAAAATTGTAAATATCATTGGGTACGGAGATTGATAAGATTCACTTACAACAATTTGTTTGAGGTGTCGGAGATGTTTGTTAGTTGCGCAGGTGAATTCGTCAATCTCCTGGATGGGTTCCCTTCTCCACTGTTTTTCGATACATCCTTTCCACTTTTGGGTATGTTCTTTCTCTCATCTTTCTTCTTTTCAATGTCGGATAAGGTAGCCTTTAGACGCGCTATCTCACTCTTGACATCTACGGAAGTCTTCAACTTTTTGGATTTGCAACGAAATTCCTCTTCCGACGTTGTTACCAAATGTTTAGGCTTTTTGATTTCTCTGCCACTGCTCGAAATTTTATTTGGTTGCTTGGGTTTGATGTTCTTTTTACTATTTTTATCCATACTTCTGAAATTAAAACGGAAGGTAGAAATGGTTTGAAATCAAATCGTCAAAAGAAAAATGACTCATTCATAATTAATTAATTTAGGAGAGGGGCATTAAATATTATCTTGAGTATAACCAGAAGAGGGCTAGCTTATAGATCAGGATGATTCAAAGTTGTTTGATACGAGAATCGAGTGTTATTGATCGATCTGATTTGCGTTCTGAAATCTTGATTTTTCTTCGCAGCATTTTTCAGTATTGATGCTGCAACCTTTGACCTCATAAAATTCTATCAATCACATGAAATTCTATCAATTACAAATTTGGAAAAAATATTTGAGAAACGTTGTAAAAAGAGCGTCGACGGTAGATGAAATCAGTTTTGCCAAAGTAAATACGCATTTGTTAGGAATGCCAAAACAAATCCCATTTCGTAGGAATTGCACTCTCGTCCGCCAAACGACGTAGTTGTTCAAATGACCATACATGCGAGTAGCACTACCTTGAAGTGTGCAACGTTCATACGTGGTCACATACAAAGCACAATATGACCCGATGATTCAGTGGATAATTTTTTTAGGGGTGTGTGGTCAGAAATATATTACCTATTTACTCACACATATACATTTCTTTTGCGATGCAGATGATGATCCAGGCCAGTTTCCGAGCTTTAATTTTCAGGCAATACTAATGATGTCAGTAGAGCCACACAAATCCACTCGTTCTCAACTACGTTTTCTTCTTCTCCCTCTTCATCACTCCACTGCGGCATCCTGTAGCATTTTCTCGTAACGTCATTCAAAGTAATTGCTTCAAGTCTCCTTGACAGTTGTGTGCAATGATAAACGTCTACTGAATCTGATGTTATTCCAACGTCATATATTGCAGTGGCTCTTTGAAATTTTTTTACAATCAGGAGTGTATTTCCTTGCGTTTCGATGATGTTATTGATGATGCAGATTTGCGAATTCTGAAGCATGCAGCAATTGTCACGTAAGGAAGTTGCAAGTGTTATTTTTCCAACTTGTAGCTTATGGTACTGTTGGCAAAAATTGGCTGGAGTATTTTCCGGAAGAGGTCCATCAGAATGATTTTTCGACAACCGAATATGGATATTATTTTCTGGAGGTGTTAATGAAAAATCATTCTTTTCACAGAGTCTCTTATAATACTGCTGAAGCGATAGGTGTGGTTTTCTGAGATGTTTGGGAAATTCCGTCATGTTATTTTCGTAACAAAATGCACTGAATGAATCCATTCCACCCAGAAGCTCGACATCAGCTACAAGGTGCAGTAATCCATGTACATTGTAAGACAAAAATTGCTGTCCATACAATTGTTCACATAACGTTACATATGATTCGAGAGCTGTTTGACAAAAGGCAAATATTTCCCTTGGTGTGTCTTGAGAGACGAGAAGACGCATAACTGAGTGAAGAATCATGAGATGTTGATGATGGTCTTCCTCAAAAACATTTTTGAAAACAGCTGGTGAAGTGTAGAGTAATAGCTGCCTGAACTCTGTAGCTTTGAAATTATGATAATGAGTAATTTCACGTGGTCGCCGATTGAATTCCGAAGGACAGTAGGAATTGAGCAACACCATTCTAGCATCAATGATGTCCAGTTTTCGACCACTCAGCCTTTGAAATCCGTGCTTCCCCGCTACCTGTGCTGAGACTATTTTCTTTGCGTTTCCTATCCACACAAGATGCATACCCTCGAATGGTACGCGTGTGACCAAGCCCAAAAGGGGAGATAATGGACTTCTGCCTTTATGGTGATCTTCATCCATCAGATTGATGTACTCTTCATCCGTTCGTGGTACATGCCCAATACCCTCAAAAATCATCGCTCCCCTAAATCCCGGCACAGTACAACGACGTCCTTCTACTTTGCATTTGGAACACGCAAATGCTGATGTGTGACCATAATGATTCAAAGCCAAAGCCCTCGCTGGTGCATCTGCAATGAAGCATCGGATCCTCAATGGAAGTCGTTGGTTTCCTATAGTGATTCCACCTTCCTCGCGAATTTGAACGATTTCATCAACAAATTGCTCAAAAAAATCGAACGCATTTGTCGGTTTACGTTTACCTTTGAATACTCCGGCAATAATTGGCCTTTGATCAGCGATGTTGAAAACGCGGTATTGAAGTGGCCAGAATTGATCTGTGCCAACTGTACCACCGTCCGTACTGAAATCAATTTCTATTTCTTCCGGCAAGGAGTTTACAGGAATACTTTCCATTTTTTTAATCAAGGTATCTCTGAATCCGACATGGATGTACTCTCCACCTGCAATTTGTTGAACGAACTGACTAGCAATAACCGTGGGAGTTTGTAGTAGAGTTCGTGAATCTTTTGGTAGAGAAATGAGGTTGAACGGGAATTCCCGTAAGGTTTTCAGAATCCGATTCCCTTGCTGATGTGTCATATTTGTTGCAAGAAAGGCGTTTTTCAATGCCCTCCTCTGAAGATCCGCAAGATTTTGTACAACATTGTCAACTTCCATCTCGTCCCCTGAATCACTCGCATCACTTGCCTCTAAATTGTCTTCAAAAATATTTTGAATTTCGTATTCTTCATCAGTGCCCGCTTCGTTAGAACTTTCAGTCTCTGGATCGTCTTCTGAATCATTATCTGGATTAGCGAATGGATTGTTTGCAAACAGAAATGGATCAGGAATTTCCTCTTCTTCAGATTCTACCCGTCCCTCAGAGCTTGAAGTAGAATCTTCCAGTTCGTTAGCAGTACCCTCAAAATTTTGACTTGTATTACGCATGGAAGACAAGCGTCGCCTCTTATGTCTCGAACTGAGACTCGGAAAAGGTTTGAATTTCTTGCCGTCCATTATTCTCTTCCAGTGTAGTCCTGTCTCAGGATTTGAGTGAAGTCCGACCCGCAATGATAAATTTTTTTTTCAGTAAATATTTGTTCCAAATTCTTTTTTTCTTATTTAGATTGAGTCAGACAGACTACTAATAGTTATTCTTTGAGATTTTCCGTTATTTAAGGGTTCTGTTTCCCTCAAGAGTTAATTGTATCCCCTGTATGAGAAAAAGATCAGGACTAAATAATTCACCGTGATGATTTGTTGTAGTGAAAAAAGTTTACATCTAGTCCGCGGATTTTATGAATGAGTACAATTTGGCTGATGCAGTTTTAGTTGGGAAGAAATTACGAATAATCGCGAGTATATTCGAAGGTGGATCATAACAATTATAGCTCTAGGTTTCGGCGGATTCATAAATTTACGAAAAAGTTAGGTTATGATGTAGGTACTTACCGCGTTATTTTCTTGATGCAGATCTTATTAGCTATTTTCGAATTTTGATTACGCGAGGACACAGACACACTATCCGACTTGGGATCAATTACTTATTCAATTTGAAGGTAATGAAGGAAAAAAAAGTACACAAATAGAACAACCTGTTGGCGCAAAATCGCGCGAATACGGAATGGAGGAATCACTAGTCAAATGAGAGGCTCGACTCATCTACTACGTTCAACGTTTACGAAAGTACGTTGCGTACCGCGCGCAAATTCGAATATTTCTAGAGACACCGAGTATTCCACAACGAGTAACGCATATTTTTCAGGGTCGATCATTGTCAAAATCGGCGTGGAGATTTTCCTGGCGACCATTATCTTTGATGAAATTTTATTCTTTGGAATAATTTTTTTTTTCCAATGTATTGCTTATTTATCAGTTTGACAGTCTTGTACTGTTACTGTTTTCTTTTTATTTCTCTTCTTTTAATGTCTATTATATGTATAGATAGATAATTCTGTAGCACTCTTAATCATCAATCAAATGTTACGAATATTAAAAAGAAAAATGTAAAGGTAACAAAAAAAATAGTTATTTCGGAAAAAAGTTTAGCAAATTTCGCTCATAATTTTGACTCATTTCGGAAACTATTTGTCATGAATTCTGAAACATATCGTATATTTCTTACGAACTGTATGAAACTTCTGATTCTGATGAAATATTACGAATCGATTATCTTATGTCGAATACAACGACATCACAACGCCCGCACGCGGTGCGTCGCATATGCGCGACACACCTGATCCGCACGCGTGATGGTTAGGTGCGACGCATTACGCCCGCACGTGTATTCGCGTCACTACGTGCTGGCGAGAATAGTGCATTCCCGCCCGCACGCCGTGAGCCGCACGTTGTGATGGTTTCGTGCGTCGCACGATTGTTATCTGGGAGCTGTTACATTCGAAACTGCTTTCGAATACACACATACTAGAGGCAAGGCCACGTCAATATTCTCCAGAAATTCCTCAAACAAAGTTGAGTTAAGTATGAATTCTGCAAAGAGCGTGCAAAGGCGGATTACACATACGAAATGTCCGTCGATCAGTGCAACTGATCTGGATGCGTTTTCATGGGATTTCATTGTGTAGATACTTACTTAATGCTAAATAGAGTCCTTCATCCCGTACATTACAGTTCAACCACGGGAGAACGCGAACTTTTCCTTCAGCGACGAGCGTTGCCACTCTTTCGGTGATGAGTGCCCCTTCAATATCCGGCTCTACAGTTGGGTGCCAGAAGTGCAACGGCCACGTTTTCCACTCGTGAAAAAGTGCCTCTGTGTCAACAAACTGAGACGCGTTCAGACCGCGTAGACAGTCGAGCAGAAGTGTGGACGTGTTAGTCTGGCAACCCAGATTCTTGCCGAGCGTAATGGCGTTTTCCCTATATAATTCCTTGGGCTCTAGGAGGGTCGGCGCGAGTGCCAGACCACTTTCCGTTATGTATCTGTGGAAGAGACCTGTGTCCAACGAAACCTCGTGATCAACTATTGTAGTTCGATGATAGCATCAATCACAATGTGACTACAGTTTTCTCTCACCCTCCGTTGCATCTGTCAACGTTAGGAAGCTAACGCTGATGCTGCCTGAACTTGAGCCGGCGACAGTGACTTGATTGGGATCACCGCCAAAGTACTTGATGTTTGTCTGAGTCCATTCCAGAGCCCGTACGATATCCTTCATGCCATAATTCCCTGGAAGAATCTCGTCGCTAGTGCTGAGAAATCCCAGAGCTCCGAGACGAAATGTGGGAACTATGAGAAGCACATCCTCGTTGAGGAGGAAATCAGGACCATATCGTTCAGGAGTGGCTACTGTCGTTTTGAATCCACCACCAACGATCCAAAACATTACCGGCAATAACTTGGTACTCTTTGCGGGAAGCTGCGTAATCAAGAGCCAACATTATCTTGTCAATTATATTCTCCGTTTCAGGTAAAAACTGCCCGTTTCCCATGTATCGGACAAAGAGGAACGAAATTAGTGAACTTGGATACCTCTGGCGTATAAATGTGCAGATATAAGCAGTCCTCGTCTCCTGTTATGCTACCGCCACGGCCTCTTTGGTAACACACTGGCATTTCATGGCTGGCGTTCAAAGTCCCATTCCAGGGATTCGGTGCAACTGGTGGCATGAACCTGGGTATTGTGCCAGACAAGGCGATACTGATTTGAAAGCAATTTTTCGCAAAATTCAAGGCAACTATCTACTATTAGGAATTGAGATGAGAAGTTCTATTACAAGATTAGACTGTTTTGCAATTGTTCATCATATACCGATTCATAAGTTGAGTCGTCGACGTTGGTGGATTGTTTGATTTGATTGTCGATTTTTTTAGAATTCGATAGATGTCTGTTGGACGTTTCTTGAATATTGATGCGACCGGTCATGAAGAAGACCATAAAACTCGAGTGCTCACTTCATAATCCATTCAGCACTATTTTGAACTGAGGAAATGAATGCAAGACGGTGCGGGACAGCGGATTCAGTTATTCTGTAATGTTCTCTGCATTTACATTCAGAATCAGATGATTTTGAAAATGCCATTCCTCTCGCTCATTGTTTATAAATCAGTATTCCTGAATTTTACTGTTATCCTCGAGGGTAGTAAGTATTCTGACTCTGGACTCACCTGAGGCGTCCAACCGGTGGCTGAGCATACGGGACTCCCACGAAAGCATACACTGTCCTGTTCTCACTGGTCAGGATGGTGTAACCTTGAAGCGTTCCCTGCGGTATGGTGACTATCGGATGCGTGGCATTCAGCTCAGAACTTGACGTCGTTTCCCCACGGATGACGAGATAACTTGCGAGGCAAAGGGCGAACAGCAGGAGGGCTCCGAATAGCCAGGCGAAAGCCTTGCGTGACACGACTGTAGTACATAGGAAGAGTTTGTTATATTCTTAACATCTTCTCCTCCCCGTTCCAGAAAGCGCATAAAACATTCCTATCAATTCCATTACTGTCAGAAGTTTCAGTGCTGTAGCAAAGCCAGTAGGAGAATATAATTACCTGGATGGTTCGAATGTAGCAACCCTTGAAGCACCACTGGAGGTGAATTCTAACAATGCAAAGAATTTTGTGACTATGCATGAAAGGCATTCATATAAGCGGATGTATGTGCCGCTCAAATCGCAGTTTGAACGACTGTTATAGATTATCAGAGACTCCTGGTCCTCGAGTATATTTCGATGGAATCATTTATAGTTTTTATTCAACCTTTTCGTCCTACCCCCTTTGAAAACGCGTCTTTGCATACATGCGAAGCGGGTGGAATCTGAGTTATTGTGACCGCTTGGCGAGCGGGCGCACATTTCCATTACAGCCCGCTTTGAGCGGGCGGAAAGTATGAGAAGGCGTGGTTTTAAGGGGAGGGGACGAAAAGTATCGTGTGCACCACGGGCGGAAGGCAAATTTCACTACCTGCGCACTCATAAAATCGTCTTCTTTCCGCCCTTGATACACAATGTACTGCTATCAATTTTTGAGCGGTAAATTGAAGAGCGATAACTTTTTAGTATTACCGAGTCCGAAAACTTTGGGACTTCGACATTTAGGAAACTTAATTCTAGGGTTCCGTAAGGTAGTCGACGAACCTAGAGAAAGCCTATTTTCGTCGATTCGTCAATCGGGTTGTCGCGGTGATCAGTTTGTTGATCCAGAGTCATGTTGTTCAAAGTTATGTGGACTTTCTTGATCTGCGGACTGAATGATACAAAGGTACGATATATTTTTCTAACAAAATAAACTTCAGCACTAATCAACTTAGACCGACTGGTGAGATTCCAGACATTGTTTCCAAACGGAAAGAAGAATGTACATTGCTCATGACAACTCATGATTCCAGTCGTAACAATTTTAACCAAAAAACCCCGCTTTATATTCTTCTAGTTTTTGCGAACATAAAAATAGAAATAATGCGAAATAAACGCGTCTCGTGAATAATTTGCACAATCAGCGAGAATTTGTGACGAGCGTTGAAGAGTGTTACACCTGTATATACTGAAAATATCATCACCGCTTGAATGTCAGTGAACACCGTTACGTAACATTATCGAACACATGTGACGTATGATTATGCACCGGAAAAAAATCAGAGGGCACGCAAAGTATGCTTCGGACGTTTATCAGGTTATTGTGAAAATGCCTCAATTCCAGCTGATCATGTTCCTGGACCAGGATTCCTGAACGACATCGTCATTGGATAGGCGAGTGAGTTTCGCAGGCTGTTTGCCGTACCTGTGAATGCACCGGTTCTCCTGTTGTCGCTGATAAGCATGTTGGCACCTCGGAGTATTCTCTGCGGTGATTTGATGTCAACATTTCTACTGTATTTCAAGATTGGATGACGTCGTCAACACTTTTTATTCAGAGTGCGGTTGAAAACTTACAACCACACGACAGAAGTGAAAATGATACATGACATGTAATTAATAGGGTAACGGCACCAATAGTGGGAGTGAGTGGGACGGTACCCGGTAGTGGGACACTTGGCCTATTTCATAGCAATAATTAGTGGGAATTTGAATTGTTTCACTGAGCAAAATTAAAAAATGTTCCTTGGAATGTCCTTTGGTGATCGGTGCCACTGTCGCGCGAGTCAGTGGTTTCAGACGAACGAAATAGTTTGTTAAGGGGTTACACCACCCTGAGAGGCTGAAGTAAGACCCGCCCAGGTAGCATTCTGTCGCAAGTTCACGTTATGGCCTACGCATGCGCACATGCACGAGTCTGCCGGCAGACAGCTATCTGTCTGTTTCCGCAGCCTCCGTGGTGACGTGTGCATGTGTGCTTACCGACAGGGCTCTGCTGCAGTTCGTGCGACAGATCTGCTGCAGATCGTGCGACAGA
>JAEUYN010002038.1:0-144741 GCA_018257835.1 Euura lappo
ATATGTATAGTTCGTAATAGCTTTCTGGCTCCAGACTGTGCCTGAATATTTAAACGATTCAAGTAACATATATATATATATCGTTTTATTTATTTATTTATTTATCTATTTTATTATACCCACTTATACCGTTGCCATATCTCCTTGCCTTTGCCTTTGCCTTTGCCTCATGACGCATCATCTGTCAGACGTGCTGCTGCTGTTGCAGTTATGGCGCGTTGGTAATAAAAAAATCGTGCTGAAAATGATATCATTTCTCATTTTCACGCATGATGTCGTCGTTGTCGTATATTATATCAAGATCAAACTAAAAGAAGCCTTTCAAAGTAATTCATCCCGCACACTTTTCATCCGTGTCATTTTGCAACGGGTACCGTCTGGTTTCCTTATTCTCTGTTAGATATATTTTATACCCACCCTAGTTTCTAGTTTCCAAATCTAAAATTCCAACATCTGGAGTCTGCAGGCTACACGTACACGAATACCGACAAACTTTCATCGACAAGCTCAACTTCTATCTAAAGAAACACTGTGCCTGTAGGGTCCACAAAAGTCTCTCTCTCTGCAACTCTAGACCCTTCTTGAACAGCTGTAAAATGCATTTCTCCCTTTGTTCCTCAGACAGCTGAACTACAGTCACACTGTACTGAAATCGGAGGAAATGATATTATCATCCTGCGGTCGTCGATATTTTTTTAAAACCTCTTCGATTATTTGAGACGATTGATTCCTTGAGACTGGCCACTCTACGTTAGCAGCAGCGTGTCGAGTGGCCAGCCTCAAGGAATACCGACGATTCTCTAAGTTTCTGGATCTGGTCTGAATGTTGTTAGAGCTCAGCATCAGCCCCGAAGCATTAAAGCCTCTTGAGTTTAGCGCAGACCTGACATAGTGCAGTGGATCGTTCGCTCTGCAATCTTGCAGCTACTGCATCCCCATTACAATTCTGAATTCTATACGGTTGATCTATATCGCGGTATAAATGCAAGCTAGTAGCGTTACGGTAGGTAGCTACGTTGGATTCGGGTTTGGGTTAGGTTGGGTTTTGGCCCAGTTCGAGGAGAACCCGCCAGGGGCTGGAACCAGGACGTTACCGGGACGTCGACCCCCAATTCTATTCTCCACTCTCTGTATTCTCTGGTATTGATCTTTCGATATATATATAGCTACCTCTGCCGTTGGCCGACCCCTCCCTTCGTACTTTCATCCCTTCATCCCCCCATACCAACGTGGTTCAACACCCTCTGGAAAAGTGACTGCAATTCGCCAAACCCCTACCCTTCAGGTTATTCTCTGTATCCTAACAACGTCACTGGGTCATGAAACACTTGCTAAAGAAAGTAATCTCTACGATCGGAGAATAAAAACAAAAACTATAAAACTATAATATATATAAGCAATTTTTCTTCAGTTTTGTCGAGGATTTATTAATTTTTTCTTTATTTCCTCATGTTTCAAATATATTTTGAAACTGATGAATAAAATTGTATAATCAGGGAAATATGAAAACAATGGACGCTTGTTTTCATTTGTCATGAAAGTTTTACGCATTAAAATTAAAATTGAGCGAGTGAAAAAAAAAGAAAAAACGGTCGAATTATTACATCCGTTCTATTTGCCCCCTTCGGGTCTCTCTCTCGCTCTCTCTCTCGCTCTCTGTTTCCGGCTAGTAATAGCTGGTTTCGATTTGTGCGGTAGAACGTAGATATTGAATTAAAATCTGTACGAAATAGATTTATCGACTGGCCCAATTGAGAAAAAAAAAAATTGAATTTCAATGACATACCTAAACTTGAAATTCTCTATTCAATATAATAATTACTTATCATAGTTTTATCTATCAGCTATTAAATATTTACATATGCTAGTCTTATCGGAATCCATTTGTCGACCAGATTTCCGGGAAACTAATTATAATATGTTGACTGAAATTGATATTCTATTTCATGGTATCCTGTTTACTCCAACGACTTGTTTCGTATACGGTCATATAATGCACTTTGTAACAGAGAAAAAAAGATTATTATTCAATTATCTGGTATATTTCACCAAAATGACGCACTTTGGTCATTCCTTATCTGTTTTAAAGCAGACGATTCGTTTCCGGACCATTCTGCGCAATAACAAAGAAACAAATGGTGCTATGTTTTTTTTTTTACATAAAAAAACAACGAAACAAAGAATCGGACTTTAGATTCTTCTGTCATTGAATAACCGATTCACGGTCATGGAAAATAAGTTACACATAATTTTTATGATTTCATCGCTGCAGATGTAAATCTCTTGTAAATATTCTGCGTTTACATACCCTATGTCATACAGTGACGTAAGGTACAACGTAATGCGTTTTTTTTACAAAACCGCGAAGTATTCGTTGTCTGCGGTTTTATCGCGATTAACGATCATCAATACCGCATAAGATGTGGCGGCACGCTTTTGTGTATAAATAATGATATAGTAAGTACATATTAGTATTGTAGGAAATAACAAAAAAAACTCAGGGACAGCTAATGAAGAAAAATAATTATTAATAAACTTGCAAATTAGAGACTGAGTTAAATAGACCGTTCATTAAACAAGTAACACGCTGCACAGTGCTTACTCTACTGTAAACAATTATAGGATCATTTATTTCTTATAAATTTATGATAATCTTTAAACTGGTGTTATTATATTCACCTATTTAATAGTTTTTTTTTTTTATATATACATACATACCTACCAGGTATAACGATTACCATATTCATTTCTTCGAATGAAGCATTAAGTAATCGTTCTTGATGCTGGATAGGTATAATAGAATAACAATAAGTCGTTAAATGCCGGTACAACGCACCCTACACCTATTATCTTATAGATCTCTGTATATAACAGTAACAGTAGACACCTGAGACTCATATATAAATTATTCATTTAAAAAAATTATGTTTGTGCTGCAAAAAAAAAAAAAAAACCGAGATTTGCACTCCTTTTTCTTCGGTATGAGCTGATCCATACATTTTTTTCTTTTCTATATAAACAGTCGTCATTTTTGTATATTATTCCAGGTGCTACGAAAGAAATTGGCACTGCTCTCACGAGGATATGTCTACGTCACAAGGCGGTCGAAGCTCGTATGAAAACGTTCACAAGGTATTATTAATTAATAATCAGTTAATTAAATTGTATAAAATTCCATGTAAAAATTGACTTGGCTCGGATTTCCACGAACGAAGTTCAATTTCTACTTTTTTATTTCAATTAAAATCGGCACGTGCGGTTATACACTTGGTTGATTTTAATGTCAAGATCAAATGAGAACTGGGACGTTCGTGAAATTTTGTAAATTTTACAAGCGTTTACCTTCGATAAACAACTGTAAAAACTTTTTTCCTTCATTTTTTATTCCTTCTTCACACTGAATCGATTATTATACGATGACAGAATCTCTTTTTTTTTATATTACTGAGTCTGTTCTACATATTTCTCTGTCTTTGATTTGTTCGTATCCTTTTATTTTTATACTGTTTATCGATTCGTTCAATTTTGGAACACATTTGAACCGGTTCAAATAGTTTATTTATAACATTGAGAATGTATAACCGGTGTTAATTACATTCGTCGCGATTATATGTACCGTTATAACGAAAGCTGTTCATTTGCGTGAAAACTTTTTTACGATCTGAGTATATGAAGTAAATATATATGTATATATAATCATACGTATGTACATATCCGTTAATGTAACTCGTTTCTTTTTATCGTTTATAAATATACTTATGCTTGTATTTTGAGTCATGAAGTTCTTTTTCAGATTTTTTTTTCTTCTCTTTACCTTATTTCCGTTATAGTGTGACGTTAATAACGAAGTTTTGAATTTATTTCATCTCTATCGATTTGTTTTATCGCTACTTTTATTAATGAGTATCACCTGATTACCTGGCATTACTACAAGATTAGATATTTGATTTTTCTCTTTTTCATAACCAGCGCTATCATGGACTGTCTCGTTATGCCTCTTCAAGAAAAACTCGAGGATTGGAAGAAATCACTCGTCAATCTAGACAAGGAACACGCTAAGGGTAAGACAAATAAAAATTATCAACCTATTTCAAGCCTGAATATCTCTTGAACGGTCGATTCTACGCGAAAAAGTGTTATCACATATTATGTAGATAATTTCGTAGGCTTCAAAATTAGTCCCGATCATTTTTGACCTAGGAGCAACCGGAAGTGTGATAAGAACAAAAAACAAAAAGATCAGACAAAAAAGTCAAAGTGGGACAAAACAAATGATCAACTTACTTCAAGCCTGAATATCTCTTGAACGGTCGATTCTACGCGAAAAAGTGTTATCACATATTATGTAGATAATTTCGTAGGCTTCAAAATTAGTCCTGATCATTTTTGACCTAGGAGCAACCGGAAGTGTGATGATAACAAAAAACAAAAAGATCAGACAAAAAAGTCAAAGTGGGACAAAACAAATGATCAACTTACTTCAAACCTGAATATTTCTTGAACGGTCGATTCTACGCGAAAAAGTGTCATCACATATTATGTAGATAATTTCGTAGGCTTCAAAATTAGTCCTGATCATTTTTGACGCAACCGAAAAAGTGTCAGTCAAACATATTATGTGAAGATAATTTCGTAGGCTTCAAAATTAGTCCTGATCATTTTTGACCCAGGAGCAACCGGAAGTGTGATGATAACAAAAAACAAAAAGATCACACAAAAAAGTCACTGGATTTTTGTACCCCTTCGTGCGTGATGAGTTTTTGAAGGTAAAAGGGTAAAAAGGTGTTCAGGTTCATAGCGGATCAACTTCCGGTTGATCAAAGTCAATTAGGAGCGGTTCAATTGGTATTATTCAACAAGGTATATGTAATTTGAGCCTGTTCTCAAATTGGCTTATCACACGTTCTTTTTTTTTCTAAACCGTGTTCAGTTTTTCTCTCCCTTCACAATGCGTGAGCTTTTGGAACCCCTTTCGTGTTCGTTTCAGCCCTTCGCAAACCTCTATTGCTCACGCAGCTCCCTCCTATTCCCATCCCTTCGCCTATTCCGTATATCCCTGGAGCTATTTCATGTGAGGGGGATGAAAGTCTCCCCCCCATTTTTATTCTACTTTCTTTCCTTATTATTATTATTATTATTATTATTATTCGTTTAATATTTCACAGGCTTTTAGTATATTCGTCCTCTTGTGTAGAAAGTTGACGATTTTAACAAAGCCTCATGGCCCATAGTACGATTTATTCGGAACTGACTTCAGAAGATAGAGTATAAGGTCTGCGGTATATTCTCACGACCTTTTCAACCTGGATTCGCTAGATACATTTATCACGGTTGTAGATCTAAACTCGATAGTTCAAGTTTCGACGTTTTTCTTGTTATTTTTAAGCTTCTCTATCGGTGGATATTTTGCAATACGTCATAATTTGATCGGATCCTCATTCCGATAATTAGGTTGACAATAAAAAAAATAAATGAGTAAAATTGAGACACTAATTAAAACTGGTATGCAGTATTTCTATCAATGTTCTTTCAACGGTTATTGAATAGCACCTCAATCAGCGTTTGCAACAATATTATACAAAAACAAAATCGTGGCAAATTCAATTTTAATTTGTGTTCCATTATATCGCGACCCCAGAATCAAAGTGTGACGTCTAAAAAAAAAAACTAGTTTTCGTAAATTTGCTTTCAAATGAAAGTAAATGATGCTGCACAAGTTTTGAAGGGAGTTTCGAAAAATCGATTTTTTTTTTTTTTTTCGTTACAATTTGATTCTGGGGTACGTATTGTCTAAACGGTATTTTTTTATTTTTGAATTACGTACGATTGAACAATATTTGTTATTGATTTACTTTTTTCTTATATTTGTTTGTTAGCATGCGGTGTTGTATCGTTACCTTGGCGGTTTTCTTATGTGTATAATTAATAATGGGAAGTTGATGAAGCTATTTATAACCACGTATAAATAAAGTCAGCACATAGGTATATGATACTACGATATAGAATAATAAATATTAACATTATATAGACGTGTATACATATATTATGCGTGAGGCCAGGAATTCTATCCGTTCTTATCCTTCGGTTGATAAAGTTACTTCATACGTATTTTTATTATACAGTGTGTTTTGTGTTTTTATATTCTACATAACGTTACACAATAATCAATTAATCAATTACAGAGTTGAAAACAAGAGTAAAAAAAATAATAATATGTGATAAACATAAAACGAATATAGATTTTAAAAAGAACAAACATACTTGTGTGTTTTATACTATCAAGCATATCTCCTTCGTTTCATAAGCCATGAGTTTTATTCTTATACCGCAGTTGCGAAATTCTATTACAAACTTATTACATCTTGCCCAATATCTGACAATGAGTATAAGTCGTCGTTGTTCTTTTCACATTCTACTCTCCTTTTTTTCTTGTTTTTTTTTTTTCGTTACTTCAATTTATTCGAAAGTGATGCACGAATTATCGTGATCGTATAGTGTGTAAAATCAAGATCCTGTCTAGTTTCACTTTATGGATACGAGTCGTTGTTGTTGTCTAGAAAATTGTTTGTTGTATTAGAAAAAGAAAGAATGTTAGAAAATTATATGAAATCCTGACTAAGTCAACGTCAAAATTTAAATGATTTTTTCAATAATTAAGTTAACATTTGATCTACTTTTTCCCTCAAAGTAATAATTTTTCCCCTCAACTCTCAAATTCATATTTCGTGGAATAGAATAATAGCGAAAATGATTGCAAATAATGATAAAAGATAAAAAGTGATAAATTTTTTTTTTTTTTTTTTGGTCCAATTGGACAGATTTTATTCAAGTTTGATAATTCGGATGAAAAGAGTTGTGGTTGAGTCTCTCTTGATCAGCTTTATCTGAATGTATAATATAAGAAAGGAAAATTTAGAAACTGAGAGCCGTGAATTTTCTCCTCATCATACTCACTCACTTAATGCAGTGTATACACTATAAATTAGATTTCATATACGGAAGTCGAGTACCTAAGCTGAAAGTGAATTTGAAGTGCGGTTCTATTCGGAAATGATCTCTCACACATTCTTGAAGATAGAAATGGAGAAGGGAAAGGGTGTTCTTTGTACTCTTCGACTTGAATTATGCATATTAATATGCAAATATCTACACGAGAATGAGGGTCCAACTCCTCGTCGTGCCATACCATACCGTACTATGCAAAAATTGAACTAGAAACCGGAGCTGCTGGAGATGACTGGAGAGTGTCGAGTCCCCGTCTCTGTCCCTGTTCCTGTCCTCCGACAAACCCCTTCGCGTTTTAACTACTAATAACAATGAATCATCATTCAACGTGCACAGACACCCCTCAAGATAAGGGTGCGTTACTTTAATTATATTTTCACATGCTAAAAAGCCGAGAGCACTTAATACAGTCACTGCACAGTTTACTAAATATCTATGTACTAGAAACGTGTATATAGCTAATAACTCTTGAGGTTCTTTTTTTCCATCCATTTAAAAATAGAATTCAACTTCTTTTTCTCTATGTAGTTTATAACGCCTAATTTTTATTCTTGACACTTCATATATACTTGAACTAGGCCGTAAACACATAAAAACTAGAGACGTGAGAAAAGTGAAAATATTTACAAATTTCACAAGTTCGAGTTCCTCGTCGAAACTGAGATCGAAAGTTAACCCGAGCCACTTTTTCTTAAACAAGATCATTATATTCTTTTATTTTTCCTAAGATTAGAATAATGAAGAAAGAAAATAGTTTCGTCTTTTTTGCTGTAATAATAATTATTATTATGATTATCTTTAAATAATAAGTGTTACTTGATTGATTTATTTGTTTTTTTAATTTTTGCAAAAAAAAAAGGACACAAATTTGTCATTGATATTATGATTTTTTATATGGATTACTATTCAAACAAGAGAATAGATTTGCGGAAAAGGTGAAATTAAAAATATAAAATGAATTAACAATAAAAAAAATCTTCAAATTTTGGAAAAACCACAAAAAATAATTGTTTTTCTAAAAAAAAAAAAAAAATGATTGAGCAATCATTGAGTCCTCTGCACCAGAAACCACTTTTATCGACGATAAACATTCACTCCAATTACAAATAATGAAGAGGCTCAAGTCTTTCAGCAACAGACTGCGTCATGATTTCGAATACCAGAGGGAATATTCGAGTACCTATTAGAAATATGAACTGATTTTTTCTCCGTCTAGGATAATTAATATAGATCTGTGTCATTTTCATTATTTCAGAATACAAAAGAGCAAAAACAGAATTGAAAAAACGTTCGACGGATACTTTGAGACTGCAGAAGAAGAAGGCGCGTAAAATTCAGGGTCAGAGTCAAGGACACTGCACAGGGGGCGATCTGGAATTATGTAAACTTTTAGAATCTTCAGCCGCTGTCGTTAGAGAGAAAAGACTTTGTCTCGAAGAAACGGAGAGAAAAGCTGTTAGAGCTGCGCTCGTTGAAGAACGAGGCAGATTTTGTCTACTCGCCAGGTTCCTAAAACCCGTATTGGTTCGTATTCTACTTGATAATTAATAAACTTCTCGAAATTCAAATTCAATCACGTTCAAAATTTATTCAGGATGAGGAAATCGCAATGCTGATGGAATTGACCCACCTTCAAGAAGTCTCCGATCAATTGCAGAGGCACACCGCTTCCCCAAATCATTTACCACCTGCTTCGGAACAGGTAAATGGAATATAAAGACTTCGAACACCGAGATTTATCGAATAATTAGATTGTTCAATTAATTGAATAATTGATTTTCAGGTAATCACAGACATCAAGGGATGCGATACGACCCAGTGGTCCTTGACCACACCGCCTTCCAGTCCCTCATTGTCTTTGGGATCGCGAAAGAGTTCCATGTGTTCTATAAGCTCGCTAACCAGCAGCAGCAGCGGATCCTGCAAAAGTCATCCAAGTCCGTCTGGTCATCCGTGGCACAGATCTTTGTCTCAGGTAATGATCGACGTCCGTCTCATTTTCCTACGTTTCGATTGTCGTACTAAATTCATTTTCTGTTTCAAATTCACTTTGTAAATACAATTTTATTTCATATCTTGAGCATGTGTCGTAATTGCATTAGTCGCATTATCTAGCTTTGTAACGTTAATTATTTTTTCGATGTTTATTCATTTCATTATCGCACATTTTTACTAATTAATCGATCGATCATCCCATCGTCGATCAGTACTGGGCTAGTGTTCAGTTTAGTTTAGTTGAAAAAAAATGAATGCAGTAGTTGATGTTGTACTGTGTAGCCTGTTGGTGTATCTATAAGGCCAATCAGCACAAGCGGAATGGGTACCCTGAGACATTTGACTAGCGGAAGCTCACGAGATTCTGGTTTTACTTCCCAAGACACCCTCTATGCTCAACCTATTACAGAACATCAGGTAAAGTATCGACGAATTTATATACGACGACCATTATTTTTACTATTCTGGAGCTGATATCATTTTGCAGACTTTTATTTCAATCTCAAACATTGAATTATCTCATTCCGAAGCGCAGGTATCGATCGGTTATTGACTGTAATTTATTTCTAGGTGTCGAACGTGTCTTCCCACAGTAATCAGAGCACAGGGTCGACTACGATGAGGCCTGTGACTACTTCCACATGGCCCGATCTTCAGGAATCGTCGATTCAATACGAAAGACAAAATCAGAACATGGTCAACGAAAGACCGCACACTATATCTTCTGGTAAGACAGAATTTCTTGGCTTTTAACTGACTATTTAAAAAATGTCCTTTCGATATAGAAACTTGATAATCTCTTTCAGCCTATGAAAAGGGTCATCATCAGCGACCTGCTCTGAGCGTCTACACTTTCCAAGCACCGGAAGGGACCGGGACTGGGTCCAGCTGTTGTCACAGTCAACCTGCTTCTCCCGTCTCCTCGTCTTCTTCGTGCTCTTCTTCTAACCAGCAGCAAAGTCATCTTCAGAATCGAGTTCAACTGCGAAACAACAGACCTCCGATACCCAGCCGATGCTCCAGCCTGGAACGTCCCATTGTTCCGGCTAAAAATGAAACTCCTGGGAGCCCGAGGGGAAAACCGAAGCTTCCGTTGCCTGCGCATCTTGCTAAAGGTCTGAATTCGACTTGGACGAACTGACTGGAAAGTTTAATAGAACTGAATATCTAAATAGGATGAATGTTTTTCAGAATTGAACACGCATCAGCTGCAACAACCCATGTATGTCAATATGCACGAGTTAGCAAGCCTTGCCGCTAGTCGGGCACAAGAAATGCAGCAGCTTCCACCTCCGCCGCCACCAGCTTCGAGCGCTAGTAATGATAAGGTGAGTTTTCGAGTATTTGGATTTTGGATATTAAAATATTATTATAAAATTTATGATGATTGCAGGCTGACGCACCAGAAAAAGATGGCGGAAGTTTGACATCTGAATCCAGCTTGGAGTCAAGTAGCGGCTACGGTAGCCAGACTACACTTCCTCACGTTCAACCGCAGTCCCAAATTCCAGGTCAGAGCGTCGAAGAGGATAATGCCACCAATCAAACTGAGAAAGGTATTGAAATTGTTGAATCTCATCTCGTTTCTGTTGTTGTCTTTTTTGTTTTTGTTGCATTTTCAAGCATGACGATTCAGTAGATTTGAACATCCCGCTAAATTTTATTCTATCTGTTGGTCCTCGATATTGTTTCAAGTTTGAAATAGCATGGTGTGCTTTTTTGTCTGTGTTCGTCGTGTAGTCAAAGATACGGAGGAGACTCCTGGCTCACAGTGTACTCTACGTCATCAAGACACGAATGTCAAAACTTCACGTCGTCCGTTGTCTATGAGTGGTGAGTCCTTCAAACCCAGGCTTTTCTTCCATTTCCTGAATCCAGTAAACCGGCACGCTGTAGACACCTTGGATTCATATCAACGAATACCGTACATCCTCCACTCACAAATTATTTTGAATACCAATTACAGCCGCGTACTCGACCGGCTTGGGATTAACCAGACAGCAAAACCAGAATCTGAATCAAAACAAGAGTGCGACTCTACTGCCGCGCAGAGGCTCCATGCAGCAAGCCACTCGACCGGCTCCCCCGGTCAGACGGACGTCTACAATTATTGGCGGGACCTTCAATCCCCTCGTACCAAACAACGATGACAATATTAAAAAAGACGGAGCAAAAGACGAGGCACACGACGAAGCGGATAATCTACCACCGCCGCCTGCTTTTCTTCTAGAAAGTACTTCGCCCAC
Organism: Euura lappo; assembly: GCA_018257835.1. Classification (NCBI taxonomy): domain Eukaryota; kingdom Metazoa; phylum Arthropoda; class Insecta; order Hymenoptera; family Tenthredinidae; genus Euura; species Euura lappo. The sequence goes on from JAEUYN010002038.1 coordinate 11,247, forward strand.
GCCAACACCTACTCCGCAACGGTGAGTAGACTAGTTTATATCATTATGTAAAACATTGTCGATTCGTTTTAATTGTTTACAGATCGATTTCCGTATCTGAGACTGTCAGAACGCTCACCGAGCTTCGTCATACTCCTGCGAGTCCTTCGTTTCTTAGAAAACTTGCCAGTTCTCAACAGAATAATAACGCTGCAGGTACTACGGTGGCCTCGACAACCGCGACTACAAACACTTTGATCAGGCGTACGCAAAGCATAGATCGAACTAGTTCCATACGATCACATTCTCAAGACAGAAGTTCCGTTTCCGCCATCTCTGGACAGCAGGTTTATAGCCAAGTGCCGAGTCAAGGTCCCGGGGGAGTTGGGCAAGGCTTTATGGCCGTGCTCAGCGCCAAGCTGGTGCCTTCGGCTCTATTGCCTAATAACGTAGCCGGTAATACGAACTCTAATGCGAATAGCGGAAGTCCCAAGACTTCTCGAAGACACTCGGTCGAACAACAGTCTAACAGAAACTCTCGGGCTCCCTCGAGCTTTCTCGGGACTCTGAACGCTAAGTTGGCACAACAACAGCAAACCGTTCAGAATCCGGTACTGAATGCGGCCAACAGATCGGCCAGCGTTAGACGAATTATGGGTAACAGAGTTCCGATGGTTGATTTGGATCCCCTGCAGGTCAGGGATTCTCTCATGGATCAAATACGACGGGGTACGGCTCTTAGGAAGACTAGCGGACCAATAAACGATTGCTCGGCGCCAAAAATTTACTAGCGCTTGATGTTTAACTCGGTTTCTATTAGGACGACGAAGATGATAACTGGGGGAGAATTAAACCGAGATAAAAATAATCAAAACTAAACTTTTTTTTCGTTTTTGTTTTTGAACTACATTCAAGTATATATATATATATAATATATTATTATTATTTTTTTTTTTTTGCTTCAACTATACGAATACGGAGACCTCAATAAACCTCTGTAATTATTCGCTCATATCTGGATAATGGTATATTATAGGAGGAAAAACGAAGTTTCGTTTACTGCCAAGGCGTGGAAAATTCCGACAATACTAAAATAACGATTATCTTCTCCTGTGAAACTGAATATCGATTCCACAAGGCGTTTTTCCATACTTTGGAATTATCTATATCCAATGATAAGCTAATACAACATACTAAGGTTCATATTTATTTGAAAGTATAAAGAGGCTGACGATGCTTACGAGGTGTTGGGGGTATTTATGTGTTATATTCCTTATAATAGAGACGAAAGTAAGCACCGACCGAATCCGATCAATTTGAATTACTATTTCACTTATTACTCACAAACTGTTTGAGAATCAAGTTTTTTTTTTGTTGTTGCTGCATAAGTACCTCTGTAACGAAATATTCCACTAATTTGATTCTTGATCCGTTGATTAATTAATCTGAGATAATTATGAGCTCAGTTTCTCCACTACTACTGCCAAATTATTTAATATATCATATTCACTATCTATACTGTATAATTTCATTAAAGTTATTTAATTTCTATTAAGTATTGTAATTGTTTACAGATTTTCTATGCTTATTATTACAATAATTATATAATATTATAGATTTTGAACAAGAGAAAAGAAAAACAAAACTGATGAAAAAAAAAAAAAAACGGACAATACTAATCGATAAAAACGTCTGTATATTGTTATTAATAAAACGTGATAACTGAAACGTCTAGGATGTTAAATAATAGTAATAATATTAATAATTTAGCTTAGTGTAGAAAGCAAAACTGAAAAAAATTAATAAAAATACATTGTAAAGTTAATAGTGATAAATCTTATAAAAGATGATTAAAAAAATATCACTGAATATTACAGAAGGTGGAAAATTTCTTGTATCATAATAGCGAACAGATATTTACGCATGAAAAATGCTCATCTATATAATGACTACACTTGTACTTTACATGAATATAAATTGAAATCGTTGCATTAAAACAAACAAAAAAAGTAATAAATAATCTATATCGCTCTGGCGCTGGATTGATAATTAAAAAATTTAATCACTGTTAATTATTTCACATTAAACATTCGAGTTTGCGTCATCCTCGACAAAGTTTATTCGTCCAGCGTTAGAATGTACCACATATCTAATACCGAATACGAAATACAGGAAAATATTGATCGTTTATAGAGTATTTAGTTCAAAGTTTGTTCGCTAATTGTTCGCTGATAGTATTATAAAAATTATACAACTAAATAATCGACGGTAATTTAGGTGTAATCTAAGACTGCTCCGATGCTGACGGCTTGCGATTAGCTGACAGAATTCTGTAACGTTAACCCATGTCTATTATTCATGCATACGATGTGAAAACGAAAAACTGTTCATGATCGCTCGTTGATCCACTGTAACAAAAAATAATGTAATTACTTATTGCAAAACATGTGAAACTAATCCTTAGCGTACACGTGGAAGTCTATTTCGTAAACTACTCGGAGGAGCACTGTAAATAATTTCGATTTCTTATGTTCTATATTAAATGAAAAAACTTTATATCATAAAGAAAGACGAATACGTTGCGATAGGCAAAGCAGCAAGGGAGATTGATTAGCTTGTTAAGTACGAATGGAGGGAGAGAGTTGAATATAATAACGTTTTTTATGGCTCGATGTCTTTTTTATTGCACAGTTTTGTATGGTTTTTTCATTCTATAACTATCTTGACTCGATTTATTGTGGCGATCGAGTTAATTAGTAGATCGTTGATAGTAAAACTGTATAGTTTGCTTGTGCGCGAAATCTAAGACGCTATATCATTTGGGCTTCAGGGGATCCTGCACATAAGAATTCTGTATCCTTGTATTATAATTGTGTATTCGATGTTGTTGTTTCTATCCGAATTCTTATTTTCTTATTTTTTTTTTTTTTTTTTTAAATCGAATGGTGTTCAGAATAACAGAGCAATCCTATAAAATATAATATTGATATAAATATCTAACTAATAGAATTTAAGGTATAACGTCAAAAATTATTTTTGTTCGATATATTAAAAGAAGAAAAAATAAAATAAAATGAAAACTTAATTTACATTATATAATATAATATAATATAAATAAAAGTAAAAATAAACTGATGAAAAAAAAAATCACTGTAATTTCCTAGAGGTTTCACGAAGCCAAATGATAAATTATTACGATTGCAGACTGTAATGTTGAATAAAATATTAAATATTGAATAAAGAGGCTAATGGAAAATAGAGAAGAAGAAGAAAAAATGAAATGGTCTGAAGTAAAGTACCTTCCAAGCATCGGTATGGTTTAGATCATTTGCAATATATAGGTAATATTATATCGTCGATTCGTGGTACGTACATATATATTACTATAATAAATTAATATTTAATATAACTAATTATAGTATCTAATTAATAATAATAATAATAATAATAATGATGTTCGTTAACTTGTAATAATTATTAAGGTCACACAGAAAATGAGAAAGAAAACAATAAATAATGATAAAAAGATTTAAACAAACGACAGAAAAAATCTGTATTAATTCAATCGATTCAGAAACCAAAATGAAAAATGTAGTGACTATCGTACGAAATAATTCTCACAAGATTTTGTTGCTTTATTATTTACAATTTATTATTCGACACATAGAAAAAACAAAAAACTATTATCATTATAAACAACGAAATTATAACTTAGATTCGGTTATCCATTTTTTCTTGTTTGATTTTTATTATAAACTTTATAACTTAAAACTATGTATTGATATTTATTTATATATATAAATACGCTCATCGCATATTATAGTTAATATTGAAAAATATTGTAGCTCACATTTTTCGCCTATCAAGTTACAAGTTTTATAGACTCTAGTTTTTTTCGTTCATTTTCTTTCTGTCTGATGTGCACATTAAATTCGAAATATATTTATATTTGATATTACATATTATTCATTAATTAAAGCATTGAATCATTGAACAAACCACAATTGTGTTTCGACTACTTAATGTACCTGATTTTTTTTTTACAAATCTCTCCGTGTGTGGCACTGTATTTGTTCGGTTTATTTAGTTACAAAGTTTCTTAATTTATTTTCAAAACTATGAGCACAATGCTCTCGCCTGTTTAACTTCTGGCGGCAGACCCTGAGTGTTTGGTAATTTGTAGATCGTGACGCTGTTACCCAAATGCTGTTCCACATGGTCGACCAACGAGGCAAGACCTGCGTCTTTCTCATCCATCAACAGCGCAAATCCACCAGCTGAAACAAAACAGTCATTCAAAATGCTTTCGTCTATAAAATAAGCTCAAATACTCACATGCATCTATCACTTCGCAGGTACATTCTGGATCGATCGTCAGATCGATCGTAGAACGCAGTCTACTCGTCGAACGACTGGCGTGAAGATCCAGCAGAAGTCTAGCCTTCCGAAGACGTCTGATCGCCACCTTGACCACACTCTTTGCCTTGCAGTATACTTCCTCGATGTCTTTTGGTATCTTTGCGAGACAGATTGGGCAGGAGGTCGTCGAGGGTGCGGCTGAATAGAAATAATCAAATCAGAGCCGTTCTAATTCATTATTTTTCAACGACATGATTTTCTGTAAAAGATTGACTAACGTGTCGAAGGAACTTGTTGGTCTATCATGAATTCTTCCGGTTCCACGATCATCCTATCCTCAAGGTTTTCGGTAGCCGTTGATCCCATTTCTGTATCGTGGTTTTCGGACGCCTTTTCATAAGCCGGTCTAATTTGTTCTGGATTTTCGATATCGTCACGTGTTATCACAACGTCATCCGTTTCGAAGGTGACTACAGTGTCTGGCTTCACAAATACTGGCTCGGGACCTTCTATTCCTTCCGGCACTTCCAGGTCGTGATCTATGTCGACGAAAGAAGGGTTTAGTCCAACGTCTTCTCCGTTTGGAATCGCACCGCTTCCTATTTCCCAAATACCTGTGCAAAATTACTGGATAATTAATCTACCTATTTTGTAGCATCGATAGTTTCACTCATGTTATTGACAATCTTACCATCTACTTGTTTGTCGTTGATGTCCTCATCGTTTTTTTTCATCTCCCGAACGTAATTGTCATTCTCGTTTCTAACGGGGGTCATTTCTTCAAAGCCATCGCTGTTTATTTTCGTGTTTGAGTTATCGACCAACGAAACGTTTTCCAATTTCGGTTCGATCCCAGCTGGCATTGTCGTGTCGTTAACTTTAACTTTGGCATCGTTAGTTTTCGATGCTAATTTTTCTCTCAATTTTTCAATCAACTCTGTTACTTTTGCCGGCGGCACAGTTTTCAACTCTGGCTTGTCTGTGACTGTGGATGAAACTCCGACTACATTTTCAGGGAACTCAGGATCATCTTTGAAGTTATCGACGTGTCTCGCCTTGGATATTTGCTGAATTGGCAAAAGTATCACACCGATCGTTGCATTCCCAACAGAAGGAGCAGCCGAAGGACCAGCAGGCTCGGTTACATTTTTTACTCTCGGTTCCACAGGCATTGGATTTGGAATCTCAGGACCCTCGTTTACACCGGCGCTACTGCAGGTTGCCGCAAAGTTATAACTCTGAAAGAAACAATTCGTTCGAATATCAGAGTGAAAACTTGAACAAATCATCAAAAAATTACTCACAGCTGAAACGGTGAGTTCTTGTTGATAGTAATCGTAGAGCTTTACGTTCGCCGCTTCTGGTCTATCGACCACATTCTCTCTAGTAACGATAAACGAAATGCAAGTTCTTTGCGCAGTTAATTTATCCATGTAAATGCTAATGACGTCTTTATCTTCTTCGAATCTTTTCACAACTGCAATTGTCAGGTTTTTTCATTAGACTTTGATCGAACCGGCACCCCATTGACTTTGATACTTACAATTGCCTGGTTCTTCGACCAGAGAATGCAGCGTCGATCTGTCTGGAACGTAGCCACTGATCATGCCGATGTCTATCAATGCCATGTTGCTCTCCTCATCTGCCATCTTGTAACGAGCACATATTGTTATTCTCTGCATCGAACACTCGTCGACGGAGGCCACAGACTCTGCGTTCACCGAAAGATCAAACGCCTCCGAGCCAGTAGCGTGGGGTACGTTGTACTTCAAGTTCGTCTATAAAGACGTTGATATTATTCTTGTGTTCAGTTATTCTATACTCAAAAGAAAGAGCAGTAAAATTTACCTGTACTAACACGCATCCTTCGCCTTCGGCAAAAACTTCCACCGTTGTTGGTAGTACGGGTAATTGAACTTGTCTGAATAAGAGCCTGTTCTCGTTTTGCATTTTGAACGAATGATCTATCTCGTTGGCAGTTATCAGTACGGAGAGGTCTGTGTTTCTCATGCTCATCGCAGACGCGTACTTGGTCAACGCTTCTAGACCCAAGACTGTGTCTTGAGTGGAGGTAAAACCACCCTCAGCATTTCTCTGCTTCGATATCCAGCGTACAGCCTTAAGCGCAGTGACCATATTCGTTTCCCCGCCGAGTTTTACCAGGGATAGAATAGCGTATGCTGTCATTTCAACGCTCAGACCTACCGATGGTTTCACTTTGTTTTCCCACCACAACAGGTCCTGGAAAAAGAATGAATGATAGATTCGTGCAGTTTTGAAGCAGAAAATTGTATCGGTTCATACATGGTGCTTCGTCGCGAGTCCCATCAGTGCATGCAAGCTCTGAACCGCTTTCGGGTGCTCTAGTAAGGTCAGGGCGTAAGTTGTCAATGCCATAGTGTACGGGTTGCCAGTGGCACTCGCCGTGTCCTTTTCTAAGCAATACAAAGCGTTGTTGGTCAATGCTGGCTGCAACGGGACTCCGGACTCGAGGAGAGATATCAGCACATAGGCTGTTAGAGCCGCTGAAGAAACGTCGTCATCCTGCAATCCTCCCTGCGAATTGATAGAAAACGCCGAAGATTGATTTTGTGATCGACTGAGGTACGAGGAAATTTGCGATTCATCAAATCCACGAACCTTCATATCCTTGTGGAATACTTGACCGAGGAGTGGGAAGCATCCGTTTTCCAGCTGTCGTTTGGTGATCCACTTGACAGAAAACTTCAAATCTCTTTCGTCTACGTGAATCAAGTTTTGGGCTTGTGCCAAAGATTTGACAACGAATGCAGTCAGCCACATCGACCCTTCGGTCGAGGAAGAGTCGGCGCCGAATGCGGAGTAGGAACCGTCAGGATGACGGTAATTCAACTCTCTTTGGTATCCTTAAATCAGATGATCGATTATTTCATGAACTGTTCGAAGAGAACAAGTTTTATTCCCAGTGCGTCGTACCCTTCTCCATATTCTTTATCGCCTTAGACTTGAGTACGGAGTTCTCCATGTGCGTCGCATCTAAGTAATTAATGACGTGTATGTTAGGTACAAATAGGACCATGTTCTGCTCTCCGCATCCCATAGGCAGGCGGACTAACTTTTCCAAATTTTCCAGAGCCGGACCCAGAATGTCTCCGATGAGGGAAACGTACGCTCTCGCACTCTCCGCTACTAAATCCTCTGGCAAATCCAAATTCCATGTCAGTGAAGAATCGTCAACAAACTCTTTCGGACAGATGAACGCAGACTTGGTCACTTCCACTGGGAATCCTTCGGGGAGGACCAGAATTGGCTTTGTTATCACATCCCTTAGTAACAGAGTAGAACTTTTGTTATGGTGTCCTCGTACACATGAACTTTTTCCATTTCGATTAATCAAGATTTACAAACTTCGTATGAATCAGAGTTTCTGGTCCACATCTGTCTGGAAAATCAGGATCGACGGATGCCGAAACTGTAATATTGACATCGCCGAGTACGCGAGGTCGAAGAATGAAATCGTGAACAACGCTAGATCTCGTTTCGACGCAAAATGCAACAACGTCGTGAGACAAATGGAGATCCAGGCCCCTGGCATCCTCCAGCTTGATTCTCACCTAGAGAATATGGAAAAACATCTAAATTCCAAACTTTCTGATAGTAAATGCTTGGATCTAGAGAATCGTTCTGACTTACAGGTAGACTGTGCTGCATGTAATTGAAGAGAGAAACCTTCAGGTGGAGCATTTCACCGCGTTTAACGCTGTATGGCAGTGTGTAGTCCAAGAAGAATGACTGGAAAGCGGTGATCGTTGTTGGCTGTGCAATTCCCAATCCGTGCCTCGGAGAGATGCAAGTTGTATGACCAACCCAATCCGTAATGGTATGTGGTAGTTGTCGTTCTATTGTCGCAGTTCCCTCTTTCCTATATGTGCATCAAATGTCAATTGATACAATCTGATAACAATCAAGTGGGTAGAATACAGACCCTGTTTGCACCAATTCCCACAGCCATGTCTCTGGGAAATAGGATCTAATGGTTGTAGCAGCATCTGCGTTCTCCGTTGGATCCATGTAATCAAGGCTCAGCGGAGCGTTGAATGTGAGCAGCGGATAAGCCAGTGGCATCGCTCTATGTTTCAGGAATATTTGCCCACCATCTAAACTTTCGAATTTTTAAATATCTATTAATGAGCCCAACAGGTATGATCAGCATTTGGATAATACCACTTACCAGGGTCTGCCTGACTGTGCAATCTCATTGCAACGTGTCTCGGAGGGTATCTGAACAGAGAAATCTGCGGACAAGGACGAGTCTCTAGCTTCAAATCACTCATTACGATCACTCCAAAGTCCTGTAAAATGACAAGAACAGCGTGAATACTTGGGAACATGAGGAAATGATCACTTCAATTGATGCGACTAACGTCAAATGCCTGCATAGCATCGATGTAGTGAGCTGACCCGTAATACATGGATCGTTTTCTTCTTTTCAGATCATAGAACGGAGGTTCTTCCTCCGCTGGTCTGGGCAGATGGTCTATTTCCTCTTCCTCTTGGGACTGTTCTTTATTGGTTTCTGCAAATACAATCTCAGTAATACATCGTTTTAACAACAAGACTGAAGAAACTGGGATTCACTCACTCAAGCAATGATTCAGACCGCTTTGAATGGGGCTAGCCGTTGGTACGATGTGGAACCTCTTCAGCTGATTGAAAGCGTCCTCTTTGTTCATCATGTTTGTTTTTCCTCCGCTGAGGAACAGAGTGGACTTATCCAGAGCGGAGATTCCACATAATGAAAAAGGTGCAGCTTCAATGTGGAATTGAGTCTTGCCGCCCGGACTCTGCGACTCTTCGTGCCAAGCTGTCTTGACTTTATTTCCAAAACAGTTCCCAACGACTATTGTGTACGTCGTTGCGACCGTCTCTCCATCCGGACGAACGTAGTACAAAAGAAGCTCCGATACAGGAGCCATACTTGGCGTTACTTTAACGCTCAATGGAAATCTACGAATATTTATGAAAATTAGATTCTTGTATTTAATTAATTTGGTTGTTCTCTTCACCTGTGAACGACGTGTGTTTGGTCGGTTCTGTTCGCCGGTGTCTCAATCGCTCCTAAAAGGTTGCGAAAGTCTGAATAATTCAGGATAGAATCCTTGTGAGGCCTGTGCTTCACATGGCCAAATATCAACAGATCTCCTTTCGAGTTTACCGAATAGTGGAATGAGATCGGCTCGTTCGTCTCATGGTTTATCGGCATGGTGTACATTACATTGAAAGAGTATTTCTCGCCGCAAACAATCGGCTGGTATCCAGGTGCGACGGACAGATAACTGTCCGACGGAGAATACCACGGACTTGTATCCATGTACGCGGATGGTTGATCCATGAAAATCTATCGGTAGATTAAGACAGATTTGTATATCGATGAATGAACAGTATATAAATAAATTTTGTGCAATTTTTCAGCCGATAGTGAGTCAAGACTGAACTTACTCGCCATCTTTTATCTGGAGAGTAGTATTTTGTAGGATATTCAACTCCAGCTGCAACAAAACTGAAGGACTCAATATTTTTATGCTGCGGAGGTACTATGAAGTCAATAAATCCATCCGTTGACGAGGTAAAATTCCGACATTCTACTACAACCCTCAACCAGTCGTCTTTTCCTCTCACCTTCAGGCAAAGTTGAATCTTTTCATTCGGTGCTGGAGAATTGTCTTGCTTCAGCACGCGCAGCTTTATAAAAAGACACAACATTAAATCAGCATAATTATTTTTACAGCCCATTCATCATATAGCACTTGCTGCTCAAACCTTTCCATGGTACGGTAATCCCAGCTTGAAATATTGCGGCGTGTGGGGCAGAAACTCCAGTTTCAACGTCTGATGAACTACGTTGGTCCGGCTTGTCGCTGTCTCCACAACTTCTGTTCCAGCTTCGGTGAAGTTAGCGGTCAGCATTATGTTATTGGGAGATACTTTCCAGTCGACTAAGCCGAGCTCCGTACCAGTTACTGTAAATTCGATGCACCCATCTTCCGAATTTAGCTGAAATGGCAAATATTTTAGACCATCGAGTTTTCTGCTCTCATGTCAGAACAGATATGATCGATACCTCTGTTTTGAAATTAATTTCCGGTAGGTTCTGCTTCCGTCTCCAAGTAGGTGTTTGCGGCGTTGATTTCAAGTGAAGCGAGCCTTTCACGGGTTTTCCGTAGCTGTATCTGCGACAGCAAGGTACAAAAACGAAAGTTATTTCTGACCATTGGGAAAAGCTGCAGATACCAAAAAGCTTGTATCTTACTTGGCGCACACTTTCCATGTCACATTTTCAGCGCTAGCCAAAATGTAGGCCGGGGGACTGATTGAGACTTGAAACCTCGGTAGAACATATTTTTTCACCTCGAAAGTTGTCGTGTGAATAAGCTGTGGGTGGGACTTTTTTTTCTCTACTTTGATTTTCCATATTCCCTGAAATTAAAACTTGATTACACACCGTCGACTTGAGCATGCTTCACCAACAGTTGTCTGTAAAGTTTTTACCGGACTTGGCTCTGGCGACAAGGGAAAAGTCAATTGCACCAATCCTTGTTCCGTGGAAATGTTCAGCCACTGTGCAACTCTGACTTCGGCTGGACTTTCGATCCATATTTTGGGAATCTGACGATGCGTTTCATGATTAGAAATGGTTTGTATAGAACTGTTCGGTACGATTATAACTCACTGGTTTCTTCCAGGGTTTCAGGTCGTGTTTCACCGTCAGGATTCTGATATTCACGTCTTGTCCAGGCTTGTACACCGGCTTATCAGTTTCAACAAATGTGACATGGGAGTCGTGCTCGATGTAAACTTCTTTCTCAGAGTTTATCGAGTAGTCTGGGTGTTTGTCGAATCTAACTTTCAGGCGCAGTCTTGCAACCGAATACTTGGTCGTTGGTACCAGAAGCTCTAGGCATGTTTCAACGCCTGAAAAATATGATAATAAATAAATTGACCTGACCCTGCGTATCGCTGATAATTTAGGGGAATTACTTGAGCGTTAGGAACAATCTAATTGACGTGGCGTACTTTCTCGGTAGCAGTTTTTATTATCAGTAAATTGAATCAATTTGATGCAGTTTATGCAATTTATACGTGATTGATTCAATCTCAACATCTTTCTCTCGTCTTACGAGCATATAGCGGTTTGATGTATCACCACCAGCGGAATAATAAGCAATGGAAAATTTTCCGTTACTTTATTCCGACTCACCCTGTATGCCTGTAAATAGACTTGACTGTACGTTGGTCGATGGGTTATTTCCCCTGTGGATAGGGAGATACTGGCCAATTGAACGCCCGCAGGATGTAGGGACAATTTCAATTTACTATTTATTTAAAGCTTGGTCAACGTAGAAGCGTAGTTGGGAGTCAGGAGGAGAGTGGTCCATTAAAAATTATTATTTCGCCACAAGGACGCCGACAATTTGGGATCTACAACTTACTCTAATTTACCTCTACGCGATCTCCCCCACCTGCCCAAATAATATTCACAATAAATAAACGACAAGACTTTCTCTTCAGTTTCGTACTAATCAACGAAACAGATGCGCTATTGTATCTCGTGGAGAAAAAACTCTTCTCTCAGCTATCAGTCGCAAGTGTTGATAAGCCGTTACGCGCTAAGACCGCAGAACATTGAACTTTGACGCCGCTGAGAACTACACGACGTCTAGCTCTAAGAATATCTGAGATCAATCATGTCAGCGTTCCTAGGATTTTGAAAATAATTCATCGTTACCAGTCTGAAGAGTAATGCTAGTAGCGGCCAAGACCTCTTCTTCCACTACTTCGACCGGGGTGAGAAGCTCCAATAGAGCATGAGCCGGGGTGGACAAGTGGTGAATCGATAGACATCCGCTCTCCGTCTCTCCTGCGATCAGTCTCTTCGGAACGGTGAAGACGTAGCCCCTGATGATTATATCATATTGCAATATATTGAAAGGCTCCACCTAATAATCTGTGACCATGCAATCTCGCGTTTTCGTTCAATAGAAATTCAGTCATTCCCACCCGAATATGACAAGCTTCTTACAGATCGAGATTGCTCTAGGAATCGGACTTTAAATTCAAATCAAAGATCCCGCCGCGTCGATGGATCGAGCAAGCGGTGTGTCGGTTGCGGTACATAAGGCGCAATGTCGTTTTACCGGTGAATTACATCATTGCGAATTAGCGGCTCTTCCGTTATACGTTGTAACTGATATTGGAGGGGTTGAACTTAATCCCTGATTGAATTAGGGGTATTTACCGATGATAATGAATTGCTTATCCACGTTTTTAACATTGTTCAACTACTTTAATGACGTTTGCGCGGAACGAACTACGCAGATGATCCTGACAATTTAAGACAATTACCTTGGTAACTGTAAGCAATAAACGGAGATAATTGCATCCGCCTTCGGACAAAGTGTTTTTTTTTTCGTTATTCTAAGACTCGTCATTATTAAAATTGACTCGCATCTACAGCCAATAAATTAACAAGCTTGCGCTATAAAATTACATCTTCGTGTTATAAGCGGTTTTTATTAATTATTTATCCTTCATAAAACATATTTGTAAGCTTTTAATGATGAGATAGATTATTCCGTGTGGATACAAATAATCTTTATAGCTTCTAGAAGACTGTAAAAAAAAAATGTGATCATTTCTGACTCCAGATTGAAAATATCTATCCTCAAATCCATAAGAAGAAAATTAATAATAAACCTGTGTAGATGAGCGGATGAAGTAGCCAAAGCAGATCCCAGAACGGCGATCAAGATCGTTACTGTGAACAATGTTTTCTCAATACACGAGATTCCGCGAAGAACGCGCATTGCGATAACGCGTGGTTTACACCCACGCGTGCAGTTCGTATATCTTGAAATCAGTAAAACTTTGGCATATTTTTTATCCACCCCTTACTTGAACCGGAAGAAGGGAAATTATTATTTGCGGTATAATAAAATATTGAACTTTGATCGAAAGAAACTGCAGCGCAGATGATCTCGTCGTGAAAACTCTCGACGTACTGGACCCGGGAGTGTAAGCTAGTCTTATCAACATCCCACTGCCGGTTCACTATGTGTGATGCATGTGTAATACGAAATATGTATTGAATCCCTCGACGAGTCTCTCCCCTCTTGTTAAACTATAGATTCGTTTAAATTTAATGTCCGTGGTTATTATACTTTAACTTTAACTGCCAGAACCTATAACGAATAAAATTAATATCACTGATATATTATAAGTATAGGTATATTTCTATCGTTAACGTGTAGTCGTTTTTTGACTTAACGAAACTCCTCTACTGTGGCATTGAAACGATCATGTAATTCTTCAATCTTTTTTATTTTTGTAAAATCATTCAATTTTGGGCAGAAACGGTTTTGAGAATGAGGAGGTTTCTACAAATGACGTTAGATGGTGGGCTTGTCATACTGAACAGTGACGTGATACGCGTGGCGCGAAATAACGACCGTTACGAACGTTACTGAGCTTTGAATCAACGATATATTGTATTCAGGCGATATAATGATATTCAATATTGATTATTGCTAGTTATTTGTATCTTAAGATTGTAGTATTACGCATTGAATCTCTGAATAATAAGTGTGGTGAGCTGAGCACGTGAAGTCACGACTGAATAATAAAGAAACATTGATTGATAACACATGACCCACGGGGTCAGTTGATATCGTTGGTAGTTAAACTATTATCACTTATCAGCGAGAAATTCCGTGGCAGTTGTGCGACTAGCGGAGTATAAACAATATTTTTGTAATCAATATAACGTTATTGTACTCTTGCAGACCATATTTCTTCCGCAAGGCGATTACCTATATTTCTTTTATTTTTTCCATAAATGATTCTCAGAATAATAAACTCAATCGCTCTACCAATGTTTTAACTGTATAATAACTTTTCGGGGAAATTAAAGATAAACATGTTATTCCCTTGATTAGATCATACAGATTATCATCAGTTGACTCGAATACCGAGAATTGTTGTTAGTATTTTTCTACGCCATGTATTTTGTCCACAAATCCTTGATAATGTGCGTATTATACATCTCAATTTTTTAATTAGCAAAGTGTTTCGCGAATATAATTAAAATTCACACTCGTTAACGTTCTGTTTTTTTTTTCTTTTTTCGCGGTTTGTTTGCGCGAATTCTGCGTGTAGCATACAGCTTACACAGTTATTAGTATCTCGATCAAGACTGGATTAAATTACTTGTATCTTGTTGCAATCAGTTTTATTTATAGTAGCTAATTAATAATCAAATCCCCGTCCCGTACCACCTGCAGTTTTTCATCTCAGCCTAATTAAATTCATTCATTCCTCCTCAAAGATACGCCTGACAGACTTTAGTGCATTAAAAAAAAAAAAAAAACAGTTGAAGATGTCTAGCATAATTTAAACCTGTTCTCACGTTATTGCTGAACGATTATACGAATTATTCAACATTTTCCATTCGTGTGTGTCGGATATAAACGACCAATGATCAATGAAAATCAAGAATATTGAATCAAAGTTCTAAATTATATGGGAATTTGATACATAAAACAAGAAAAATAATGTAAATGCGTTCGTTTTTCAAAAACTATAATCATATACAGGAGCATACTATACAGATACAGTTCTTCCACGGTGTAATTATTTCGTTACCGTTAACTTAATTATTAGTCACGTTGTTTTCAGTCTCTTTAAGCTTTCCAACGATCTCTTCGAGCTTTCTTCGCTTCATTGGAACCGGCTTGGGAACCTGGACGACGTTCGTCTCCTGCTGATTCTGAGCCCCAGACACGATCCGAGACGGTTCTCTCCCCAGGTACCTAAAGACGATCATTAACCATCCATTTCATCAATTTGATTTCCAGTTTGATCCATATCTGATTAAAAAAAACTCACCCAACATTCGGTGGCCAGACGGAAGCAGTCGGATGGAGCATTTGGGGCTGAACAGAATAGTACATTGTGTATCAAGGGCGCAAAACACTATTTTTCGAGTGTGAAATTTGCAGTACGAGCCGAAGGCGAGTGTACTGCAATCACACTCGCCAAAATAGCCTTGCGCCCGTGTTGCACACGATTTTTTTCTCAACACCTGGTCTGCAAAAATGCCTCTTTTCAGACCGAGTGAGCGGGCGCAAAACGGAACTTTGCGCCCGAGGGCAGGAAAAGAGTCGTTTGCGCCCGCTTTAGGCGGGCGCAAAGCACATTTCCGCCCGAGGGCCGAAAAGATCTGTTTTGCGCCCGCTCAAGAGGTATGAAAAGTGGCATTTTGCGACCGGGTGTGAGAAAATGAATTTGATGATGAGGCAGCGACGTGGTTATTGTCGAATCGAGCGACTTACCCTCTGCGGCAATCTGCAGGATTGACTGACCACGGGATACCTCCAATCGTTTGTTCTGAACCAAGGTGCGCTCCCAGGGTTCATAGACTGTCGCGAATAACCCCGATGGCTCATTAATATCTGATGCTGACGACGTTGCAAGATCTGATTACGCTGGTGCTGAATGTAGTTGTAATAGTAGGGATTAAAGCCCTGGTTGTTCATCCCGGACGATATCGCGAGAGAATTAGCCACAGCAGCTGAAATTAGACGAAAACAAAATTCAGTTTCGATATCGGGGTGGAATTGAACGGTGAGCCTCACCTTTCGCTTTTTGTATGCTCAGCAAAGCGTCGTAATACTGTTTTTTATAAACAGCCAATTCTGCCATTGTGGTAGCCGGTCCGATTTGAGTGGGCAAGGTTTGCTGACCGCTGGTCAACGGGCACCTAATCAGGACCAATAAAATTACTGGGAGTTAGCTCAGAGCTTCGTTCATTTTCATCTCTGGTCGTTGATTTACCTGGTCATCGGTTCGCTCTGAGAATTATTTCCCATCGCATCCGGTTTCGGTGGCGCGGAAACATCACGATCAACGATATTTGAATCATCATGAAAATTAGCGAGACGGCTCGTTGTCGGCCCCTTTTGAACGACCCTCTGGCTTTTCGGTCTCGTTGATGACGCATCCGGTTTTTTTCGCCGTATCACTCGCTTATGGGCTATTGATTCTTTATCCGCGATAGAAACGACCGCCTCTTCCGGTTCTGAACAATTTATAGTACCGGATTTTTCCACTTTTACCTCGACGTCCTTCGACGTTAACAATCTCCATAAATTCGACTGCTGAAGCGGTGGCTCTTCGCAGACTGCGCTCAACGCTCTCGTCTTAGGGAAAATCGGGACTTCTGGAAAAGTTTTTCAATGATTTTTTTTTAATCTCAAAAAATGACCGGATCGATAGAATCGTTTCAATTATGCGTTGCAGGAATTTATACTGACCAACGGATTCCGCGGTTTTTGATCTGGAGATGAAATTCTTGCAACTGTTTCGCAGCTCTTCGGTAGCTTCTAGAATTTCCGGTTGGATAGACTGTAATAAATCAGATGGAAAATATTAGTACTTTTTTTTTATATTGCGTTGGGTTGATTGAAAATCGAGGAATTACGTTGTCTACTTCTTCTTCGGCGAATACGTCGGTTCTGACTACATCCATTTTGTAAATATCCTCCTGAATAGCTCTTTGTCGCATTCTAACTTCTTTGGCGAATTCTTCGAAAGTTTCGCTATTGATGGAATGATTTTTTACATTCATATCCAGTTGGACGCCAATTCTGACGTCAGCTAGTGAGGATATCGCGCTTTCGTTCTCTCGATTATCCTCCAAATTGCAATAACTTTTAATCAAAAAATTTTCCGCAGTCTTATTCGCCGAGTTTGCAGATTTTTTCTCGTTTTCCTCATCGCCCAGGGACTTTGCCTTGCATTCGATGGTACTGCGCGGATTTCCGGTCTCGCTTTCCGCAACTCGAGGGACGGATAGAACCACGGCGTTCTTCGAATCGCGTTCTCCTATCAAAATCTTCTTCATTACAGCCTCTTGGAGACTGTTGTGACGCTGTATCTTCTCCAGCAAACCGCTGGTCACGGTATTGCTCCTGCTTCTCAGGTAATCCTGGCAGAATTTGAAAAAATATTTCTGAAAATCCTATCAGGACGTTAAATTGGAGGCAATTAGAATTTTTGAATCGACTACTGACCTCGTACGAAGCCTGGGAGTTGTTCACGTTCGCCTGATGATAATCGTTGACCTTCGACGCGGGTACCTTGACGTACTGATTGTCGGCGGTTTTCAGATAATAATCCTGGTACTGATTGACCGGGTACGAATTTTTATGAATCAAATAAGGACTCGGAAACCATTTCGGTCGATACCCGGGTTGCTGCATCTGTCCTGAATTTTGACCTACTATTTGACCAAAGTTTACGAAATTTCTATTCGCAGATTGCGAGACAGGGAAATTAGCGTAATTCGCGACAGCAGCGGAGGGTCGGTAGAAATTTTTCATGCTCTGAACGTGGGTCTGAGTATTGAAAATTTCACTGGGTGGAAAACCCCGGAATACTTCGGACGATTCCTGCGACATTATCTGGAATAAAATTCAATCAAACTTAAATTCTCTTCCATTAGAACAAGAATGGTCAGTGATTTCGAGTTCCTGACTGTCTTGTACCTGTGGAGACTTTGCCAGACGGTTTATTGCACTGTTTTTATCATTCTGAACCACGGGATTGATATTATTACTCGATATTTCCGGAGTCGACGACAATTTTCCCGGAAAAAGGACATCGTCGGATTCTTGGATCGCGGTTGTTGGACGGGACTGAGATCCAGGTCTGGGACAAGGAAATTCATGGCCCAATGCACCGGGTGCATCGGTGCAATTCAAGCTGTGATCGGTACTGGAAACAACGGCAAGAATCGGGAAATGCAATCGGACGAAAATAGGGAGAAATACTGTAAGTTAAAAACGAGATATAGGCTCTACTTTTTATGAAATACCGGAGCATCGATCCTCACGAAGTTCGTAGCTCTGTAGAAGACTTCCTTGACCACATCTTCGTCGACCCCCCTCGGCGGTGGCACCATCGAGACTAGTAGCTGAAGACCGTCGCTGTCGAAATCCTCCAGAAGAACGAACAAGGTTCTCAAAAGTCTTTCGTAAGCCAAAACTCCCTCCTCGGGTTGGTACATGTGGAGAAGACGAGCCACGGTCCTGGTGATGTTCGTACCCTCGTAATTCGCTCTGAGGGCTGACCACAGCGACGTAAATGCCTCCAGGTCAGGTCTTATCGCGTCTATCACCTCGCCGGGGGCGTCTAATGGTTTTACCGATCATTAGTTTCATGCGGTCACATTCAGAATTTGAGAAATTCAAGCTCGAATTTATTTATAGTGAATCTTCTCAGTTTTTGAATTTATTGGCCTAGGCGAATCAAAATGATTCATTATTGGTCCCTACCAAGGAGAGATTCTTCCTCTATTCGAGCGTGCAAACCTTGGCTTTTTTTTTCTTATTCTTCGAGTAAAAATTCCCTCGACCCGGGATCTTCGCATTTATACTGCGACGCCTTGTTCGATTATATTATTGTAAAGACACTATAATTTCTCATACTTACGAGAAGCGAACGTGGTCATTGTGGTGGAGTCAATATCCCAGAAATTGCACCTGAAAAGTTTTATATTCACAATCTTGATAATCGAACTGTGATAGACTGACCTATCATACAACTCGTTACAATGTCGCGGGTCGCTATAATTCATATTGTGACTGGATCAAGTCATACATTGTAACCGTACGTTACTAACGTTTAAATATTCTGATGTAAAATATTAATCTAAGCCGCGGAATATCAGTGTTTGTGAATCCACAAGCTAATTTTATGACCCCGATTCAATGATTATGATGAAATATCGCTTTGCGCGTAGCTATTGTCAAGCATGTGGATCGCGAATCGTAAAATCGGTAAATAATGATCGATTTTACGGGATAAATTGCGATTACAACCATCACGGTGGAGAAAAATATTGATGACATACCCGTAGCGATTCCTGTAATATATTTAGGCTCAAATCGATAATATCTTGGTGGAAATATACTCTGAGAATAATATTCGACAACGTCCAATATTCAGACTTCCGACAGATCTGAAGAAGACAAACAATGCTCTATAGAAAAGACAAAAAAAAAAGGAATAAAAAAACAATAGCTACAATAGACGAGATATGATATTCTTGATGACAAATGAAGGTGTGGAAAATACATATTTTCAAAGACGTTTCAAATGAATATGGACTGTATTTTCCTGAATTCATTCAACGGGTGTTGAGGGAATAAAGAAAAACAAAATTAGGTCTTATATTATTTCAAATTTCAATCTTGTACAAAGTTAATAATTTTCTTTTTATCGTCAGTAAATTAAAACGGCGATATCTTGTTTCGGAGCAGCAGCTGTCCTCGCATTTTTTAATCCGCAAGTGTTATTAACTATGTATTTAAGGATTATATTAATACAAGTCTGCAACCTGTTGCATTATTACCAGCCACGGTACACTGTCTCAATCGGTGGTACATGTATGTACAAAAAAAAAGAAATAATAAACGAATCGATAGATTTGCATGGATTAAAGTTCTAATAACGATATAAAAGCGAACGCAGATCGAACGCCGGACACACACGGTTCAGCGATGATCGGGAACCAACTACCACCGGCTCTTATCGCCTTTTTGGCCATAGTCACCCTGGCCACAGGGAAACCCCCACCACCACCGGACGCGCCGTGGGCCAAGTTTGTCAGCAAACCCGGTAGGTCGATCAAAATAATAAATTTAAATAAAAAGTCTTGAAAGAATTTCGAGTAATCCACCCTTTTTTCTCCAGTTTATTCCAGATCTCTGGGTCCCCCTATGATGCCGGGGGTCGGGACCTTCGCCATCCCCTACATCCCGAAGCCTTCGATGTTCCCAAAGTTCGTGGACCCCAGGGTGATGATCGGCAAGAAGACCGATCTCCTCGCCAACATGTTCGGCGGACTTGGACCTGTGATTGGACCGCTTGGACCGTTTGGACCAGGGCCATACGCGTACCCTGGGATGTACGGAGCCGACGATGCCGGAGAATCTGAGACCGACGACTCTGGGGCTTCCGACAAGCCACCGACTCTCTACGCTTCTGGTTTTGACCCAAAGATGAGCTACGCGGAAGACTTTGGACCGGACGGTCCAGCGGGTCTGAAACGCGGGTTGTTCGGACCTACCGCGGCCAAAACGCCCTTCGGCGGACCTTTCGGACCGAAGAAACCCTTCTTCGGAGCCAGTGGCTCCCCGGATGCAGCCACTTTCGGTGGATCACCGTACGCCAGGAGTCTTGCAGATTCTTCATCCCTCAAGACTGAGAAGGCTGAATATCTAGACTCGCTCTTCAAGGCCGAATCTTCCACCGACGTCAGCCCGACAGAGGCACCGCCAAAGACGCCAGTCACTTCTGGAGAGAATGGAGCACAGGTAAATTCCTCCAAGGACTTGACCAAGCGAATGGTTGCCGACGATTCGACCGCGCCAAAGGAGTATCTTCCTGGAATGTACGGGCCAATGGGTCCCATGTTTGGTCGTCCAAGCGGCGTTTTCGGTCCTGATGCATTTATGAGCAAGAAGTCAATGTTTTTGGATACTCTGTTCAAGAATTTGGCCACCAGCACAGTCGCGCCGGTCACCGATACCCCCGAAGCTGTACCAAAGAGCACGATTGTTCCCCCAGGATTTTGGGTACCCGATACTTTGGTCCCAGGCCCAGGTGCGTACAACGCTAAAGTGGCAAGTTTTCTCGATAAACTGTTCGATTCTCTGAAGCTGAACGCTTCCGGACCCGCAGGGGATTCCCCGACGACTTCATTGACCTACGAGGAATCAATTTCAGCAGGTTCAACCGCCGCTCGATCTCTACCTGCAGATTATTCACCCTACTTGAACGAGATGGCTAGATCATTGCCGGATCCTGAAGCTGTGATCATCGCTAAAGATCAGATTGTCAGTTCCATCATTTCCGAACTTGGCGTCTTGAAGGACGACATGGTCTCAACTTTCAACGACCTCGTCGCCTTCCAGAAGAACCTCTCGACCCCGACTCCTGGCGCTAAACCCTTCAAACCCTTCCCCTCGCCTTTCTGGCCTCCGCCTTCGTCCGCAGCATTCGAGCTAGGATCTATGCCCTACAAACGAAGAATGATTATCCTGGACCAGGTCTTCGACATGCTCACCGAACTCCAGACCAACGTCACCGAGGCTGTTAACGACGCTGTGAAAGCAAGCTTGGAAGATAGTGCAGAGCCTGAGCCGATAACGACTACCATCAAGCCGGATATGGCGACTCTCAACATCTCGATCTTGGACGCGATCCAAGCAAAACTGAGCGAGCTGAGCACGATCGAGACCACGAAAGTGGCTCCAAAGTCGTCCAGAGCCTTGCCAGAGTCGCCAGCTTCGTTTTGGGTCGCTTATCCCGGGGGCGCAACTGCCAGGAGGAATTTGAACGAAGAAGACGAGAGCTTCAACGCCGCTGGAAAAGATCCGAGAGCTGTTAAGATGCAGATGCATCAAGGGTACCAGAGTCTTCCTCCTGGTAGCATAGAGTCCGTTCAGGCTGGGGGAGGGTCTGTCCCCGGACACGAGGGCGGAGGAGTAAAATTGCTGGTAAGACGATGGATTCTTACTTGGTTGAATCGATTTTAATCCCGTTAATTGCTTTCAGATAAAAATACCTGCTTATGATAGGGACTCTACGAGAGACGTGTGATAGACAAAAAAAAAGAGTTAAATAAATGTTAGTTAGATCGATAATTTTGTGAATAGATTGTGAGAAATTCAAGTATTACATTGAATCGTTTCGTATTACAGGGAGCCGATGGAAGACAGGATTATCGAGATTATCAAAAGTGGCAAGATTGGTCGAAGATTATGGAAGAAAAGGATTATCAAAACGCCCATCATCATCAGGGTCGTCGTCATTGAGATAAGTTATCGTATTTAATGACCGCCGCATGTATTCTAGTCACACACCATAAAAAAAAGTAGTTTGTAGTCGAATAAAAAAAAAACGATATGTAAGCCAAACATTCAATAAAGAATTTCGCATATTACATTAATCAAATTTTCACGATCTAATTATGCAAGATTAATATACTAGGAACTGAAAATAACTCCGAACGGGACATAAAGTGAGTATTCAAAGACACAATTACTTCTTTGACGTTGAATTTGAATGTAATTTTGTTCTCTCTTCTGTTACAACAGGGTAAACACAAACAAGAAGAGTTCAGACCGGTCCTAATTTTTATGAAGCGATAACGACACAAGGGCGCAATCCTGCATCAAGTGCGTTGCTAAGTATTATAATGAAATCAGCAATGCATTGCGCGCAGGATAGCATCAGTGTGTTGACGATACTTCGTTGAATCTAAATATTATTTAGCTTATGATATTGTGATTTACTTTTCGGTTTCGTAGTAATTAATCAATATCAATTAAACGTTTTATAAATTTTGGTCAAATATATTATATTATATTATATTCATTGTTTTCTTTATAATATTAAATATTATATATATATAATTTTGTAGATTTCCCATTTTGTACTACTCAATAATAATAATAATAATATTAACAGTACAAATATTGAGCTTCAATATTTATAATCTCATGAATAATATCTATATCGAAATTTTTTTCGATAACGAGACTTTTCTAAAACTACTACCACAGCGTATCTGAATTTCAATTACAATGAGAATATCATCGAGTTGTATAATCACCGTAGAAATAAAAAGGTTTTACATTGCTTCGAGAACGTCGTTTCGCAATGGGCTGTGACTAGCGATTTTATACAATTTATTTATTTATTTTAAATCGTTGCTTACGATTATTCACTATCATAGAATATAAAAGAATTTATCGATTCATTTTCATTCATGAATCAAGTAGATCTTGAGCTAGAGCTAGATACGCGATGCCTATGAAATAGGTGTTTCCATAAGTGCAATATCTTTTAGTTTGTATAATATTTTTTCTAATACCTATTCTACCCCTAAAGCTCTGATTCTAAATCTAATTGAGTATATGTATATCGTGTACTATCAAAGTATAAATTACCTACTCATTATTCAGTTTTTATATTAATTCGTACGATCTTAATGAGATTTTCTTTATTTTCTCCGCACAAGGAATGTGAATAAAATTATATTCAGTGCGCTTCTATAAGCTAGATAATATTTTCATTTTCTTTTTAGTTTCTTTGAGCTTAGGCTAAATATTAATTTAACATTCGTCAATGCGATTGGCAGTGTGCTTGCATTTCGTCATTGAAATTAACATATACTACGAGTAGAAAAAGATAAAGCGAAACGTAGCAAGTATTCATTCCCCTCTGTCGACACTCAATTCATGATACAGATTCAGATTAGCGCGTTTCAAGCTATCTCTTTTTAATTCCCTATTTCTTATTTGCTGATCGGTTGTTTGTCTCAGCTGAGAAGCGCAAAGTCTATTCTTCAATCACTATCACCTACTCTTTGATATTCTTTCAAATAAATGATCTATTTTACTATGTAATCTTATTAACAACAAATAAGAGACAATAACGCTTCCAGTCGTTACAGCGAATGATAATCCCTCGAATATTAATTTCGGCGAAAAGACACTCCACACCATCAAGTGCCTGCAGAACATCGTCGCGGACAGCATGCAGCCCAACATCTGGAAAAGCAATCTAGCATTAGGAACCGATTCTCCCGATTGAATTCAATTATACAACCAATCGACTCACTCGGAACCCATGGAACAGCATGTACTTGGCAGAAACTGTGAACGCCGTGGTGAGTAGACTGCTTTCACGCTCGTAAAGCAGGACTTCGCCTCTCCTCAGATCCTTATCTGGATTCGGTTTGTTGCCAGCCAAGCTTGGAAACATGAAGTACAGTGTGAAAGGGGCCACAACTAAAACAGGCAGCGTCGCTCCCAGCAATATGTGGGAACCGAAGGTATTTATTCCTGAAAATTCACATGTTAGAATCATTTACAAGCTTTTCATACAAATTAAGGATCAAAAGTTATCCCACCTATGAGCGCAGCGGGTATAACATGGGTGTTGAAAATTCCTCCGGTCCCTACAAACGCGGCGTCCCAATGGATAGTTGGAAAAGTCGGTTGATGTCCACTAGCGTAGAAGAAGTATTCGGCTATGAGGAACCAGCAGAGTACGGCGGGAGTTGGAACGTCGAACAATTGATCTGCGGGAGAAAAAGATCGGTGTAATTATTGAATACATTAACAACTTTGGTTTGTATTGAAGAGTAACTAACTGATGTTTGTTGCATGTTGATATCTCTCAACGGCAGAGAGTACCAAGACACATACGCAAACGGCGTACATGACGACGATGGAAGGAGCCAGGGTATTCCCGAGCAGCAAAGCGCAGAGGAGAGTCAGGAAGATACTGAGAGAAGCGAAGGTGGCGCTGTACGCGGTTCCCAGTCCGTATACGACGGGTGTCGACTCATTTTCAGTTTCTTTCTTTCTGTATATGAGGCCCTTCATTCCATTGAACAACTGCGGTATGATGTTCTCTCGGCCGTAGACATTCAACGACTCCGTTCTCTTTGGCAGAAGATATACGAGGAGCGGAGAGAGGAATATGACCAGGTTCCCAGCGGCTATGCAGAAGTATATGACCCAAGTCAACATATCGACTTGCCAGGGTCTGATAAACTTGACTTTTGCAGCTTTTGGAACGTGCTGGAGGACCCAGTAGCCGCCCATGCAGACTACGATTATCCCTGGCAGGTATTTTGTCCCGGTCACGGAGGGAGAAAAGCCGGCCAAGTTACCGCAGCTGTTGAGCCAGGTCCTCACAACTGTTACAAACAGCGCTATTATCACTAGAGTTACTACAAGGGCACTGCGACTGGAATTGTCTAACAGATTTGCTCCCGGTTTTCTGAGATCGGACACGTTGCAGGACTCTGCTTGACCGTCCCTGCAGGACCAGAAATACTTTGAGAATCTGATCAGGGTGGTCGATACCAGACCCAAGGATATAACGAAGAACGAAAGCGTTGAAAAGTACGATTTGAGACCGGACTTCGGTCTCTTCTCGGAACTTTGATTCCTGGTATTCTTAACGTTTATAACGAGCAACCAGATCGAAGTGATCAGCAGAAACGAGAGAACGAGAGCCTCCTCGATGATGTAGCTGTTCGAAAACAGCCCGCAGACAGTCAGTAGCAGAATTAATTTCGCGCTGTAGTTGAACCATCTGCGAGTTTTCTGATTATTGTACCAGTTGGTAGAGATCATATCCCAATTCTGTACAACTAGAAGTGCGAAAGTGAAAACGGAGGCTACGCCGTTGGCGAAAAGAACAGTATTCACAAATTCAGTGACAAATCCAAAGAAGAAAAGAGCGAAGACGAAGACAGTCGTAGCCAGGTTCGCAACAATCGAGGTGAACAAGAAGGAGGATTGGAATACTTCCGGTATCCGGTCCCTGGGGATGCCGTGGACGATGATATAGGCAAAAAATATTGTCGAAAATGTGAGTACGAGGCCCCTTGTCATCAAATCCGAGTCAAATTGTACCCAAACTTCGACGCACATGTCTCTGATTGTTCTTAAATAGTCTTTAGCGTCTTTGACAAAATATTGAAAGGTCTCAAAGTCGTGCACGCGCTTGACGCGTCCCTGAATAGCCCGGTACTTGGTCCTTATGCGGTCCAATTTCTCCTCAGGAAACAGAGAACTCTCCGAAGAATAAGTCTCGAGGTAATTCCTTGTCTGAACGACGTTGCTCCACAGGGAATGCAACGCGTACTGAAAATCCTCCAGGTCAGTATTCTTGCGGTAGTTCCTAGGCAGTATCTCCAGTATCGTGCTACCCAGGTTGGAAAACGGAATAGGAATCCCCAGGATCGCCGCCAACGTCGGTACCAAATCGATCTGATGAACCTCCCCCGGGTTGTCCTTGAAATTTTCACCGAGCAACGGAACCTTGGAGTAGACGAACATTCCCGCCTCCGTCTCCTGGGTCGTGTCTCCTCCGTGATCTCCGGTGCTGGTCATTCCGTGATCCCCGATGACTACGAGCATCGTGTCCTCCTGAAGATTCGCGATCAGCTTCCCGATCATGAGGTTCATCTCTCCCAATTTTCTCTCCATCTCCGGATGATGGGGGCCGTATCTGTGCCCGCAGTGATCGACGCCCAGGGTGTGGGCGACGAGGAGGGACCAGTCCTTCTGTTTTATCTCGTCGTAGATCTTGTCCTCGATGCCTTTGTCGACCGTGTCCAAGTCCCAGACGTTAAACGAGGGATACGGATACTGGCGGATAAACTTTCCCGGGTAAAGTCCCATCCACGTGTCATCGCCCATGAATACGACCCCCTGAGAAGATGCCTGGTTGATTATGTTGTCCTCGTTTATGTCCTCGGTCGCAAAATTAGACCCCGCGTCTATGAAGGTGGGGAGAGTTCCCGTGGTCAGGCCTTTCAGACGCTGCATAGTCGTCGTCGGGGGATCGGCGATGAATTTGTGAAGGGTGGCAAAGCCCGGGTGGTTTTCCAGGGTCTCCTTAACGACGGGTAGCTTATTCTGGTAGTACGAAGCATTTTCCGGGGTCAGATTGTCGTTCCATTTTATAAAATCGTAACGGAGAGCGTCGACGATCAGTAAAACGACCTTGGCTTGCCTCCCGAGGCAGGTTCTAGCCGCTGGTTCTTCGGAGATGAATAAATCCGCGTAGTTTATGCCTCCGGAACAGTTTGCCTCGCACGATTCTAACCTGGTGTCGCATTCTCCTACCTCGAGACGGGATATTCGGTTGAGAAGAAAGCCTCGAGTGAACAGAATCAGGCCTGATATCATCAGATAGGTTAGCCATGCCAAGAATATAAAGTATCGCCAATGTTTTCCCATTCTTTGTAGGACGATGTATTCATCACCGTTTTCTCACTCTGCTAATCGACTCGGGGTGTTAATCACTTAATCCGTAAATATCATATGTTCGTCACGCCCGTATTTTTATACTTTCGGAGTCGTGGACTTATCACAGCCTTATCGTCGTTCACACCGCAAACATAACCAACAACTCTCACATCATAATTAACCTTCGAATTCCTGCTAATCGGAGCGTGCGTCGACCGTCTTTCTTTTTTAAATTGACCATTGACAGGAAAGAAACGAAGACGGACTCGGGCGAGTCTGGCCGAGGTGATCCGGAGATTGACGAACATTTCCGACAGGCGAGAGCACGTGGTGCGGCAAAAAATGACGCTATTTAAAAACCGTTTCCTCGACGACATCAGAGACCCGATTTCTAATTTTGGATTATGGGGTCGTTGAAGCGAGGTTTATTGAAGTCGAGGCTTTGATCGAGGATCTTTGTTCAATAATCTTTGTCATCGATGCTTTAGAGCTAGCGACGAATATGCGCGACTGTATTTTACTGTTTATTTTGACCAGGCTCGTTTCATGATGGAAAAGAGAGGAAAGAGAAGAGATTGAAAAAAAAGGAAGGTGGAACTATTTCAGTCTTAGGGCGTCCCCGGAAACTGTACGTTCTACACTTTCAAGTGGACTAGTTGAATCGAATTAATCCACGCGCGAGACTCCGGCGTGTCTGATATATTGTTTAGACCGTTTAAAATAATCACAGTCGGTAACGAAGAGAGTGAGAATCGATTTTATTGCAGAAAATGATATAAAATTTTTATTTCAATCTTACAAACTGCGTAAAAAGAAACTCATGCATTATTTTCTGTGGAATATATTTAAAAATCAGTTATTTACATGAATTATCATCGGTCAGAGCCAGATTCGAAGACAGTGCTGTGTTGTCGCAGCTATACAAAGGTCACATTGTTCTCTGTCTTCGAAAGTGGACATTCTTGCGAGGGTATATCTCTTCTGAGTGGATTATGTAACGCAGTTGCAGCAGAGGCTTGGTACACTGCGCGCATCTTCGTAAATAAATAACTGAACAATACATTGCATAAGATTAGTTTTAAAATTTCATCGATCATCAATCGTTTATAATTATGAAGCTATGGGTTCAAGGGATGATTGAAAAATGAACAAAATCGTTCTGATCACGTCAGTATAAATTTCTGGATATTTTATTGCTCCGACATTGCAAATAATTCCCTAATGAATATAGTTTCAGCCTTCTAGCGACGACTTTGGGTTCCCGTCAAGATAACGTCGAGAATAACGACGTGATATCGGAGGACGGATACTACTTGGATGGACTGGATGAAATCCTGCCGGCATCCGCTTCGGAAACTCTTCAATGTCCCTCGACGAACGTCATCAGAACTCGGTACAGGTGCCGAGGGGCTAATAACGACTGGGTAGACTGTACGCGGGCCCATTGTTGTCCAGAGTATACTCT
Source organism: Euura lappo (assembly GCA_018257835.1). Lineage (NCBI taxonomy): Eukaryota > Metazoa > Arthropoda > Insecta > Hymenoptera > Tenthredinidae > Euura > Euura lappo. Next base: position 39,927 of record JAEUYN010002038.1, read on the forward strand.
CCTCAATGGACAGTGTATTGCGAAAGGCACGGACCCCTGCGGTCTCAATTTATGCGAACAACAATGCAGCGTCTTGATGCAGCGAGTGATCTGCACCTGCTGGGACGGATACAAGTATTGGAATGATTGATCAGTGTTCGTGATCGCTGCGTGAGAAAGTTTCTCAAACTAGCTTTCCGTCGACAGATTCAACCCGGAGCGTCAGAAATTGGGATTGAAACCAGTCTGCGTGGACGTTGACGAGTGTGCGGAGGGAATTTCAGACTGCGAACAAATCTGCGTCAACAATCCTGGAAGCTTTTCATGCGCTTGTAAGGAAGGTTTCTTTCTCAGGGGAGACAACAGGACTTGCGAGGAAAAAACAGGGACCAACAACGACGGAGTAGCCGCTGCATCCAGGTGCTACGCCAATTGCGACACCGTTCTTAGGCTGCATGATAAAGTAAGTAGATAACGTTGAGAGAAGTTTAATTTATTTGACTAATATTGCGTGGTTTTTCCAGGTGAAGAAACTGCAGGAGAAGATCGTCGCTCTCAGCACAGCCATCAGACTGTCCAGCTATGCGTCTGGGCCACCGGGCCCGATGGGTCCGCCAGGAGCTCAGGGACCTCCTGGGCCCAGGGGATTTCCAGGAGCTGATGGGATCAGCTCGCATCACCCCAATTTCGACGGGTTTAGACCCTCGGACCAATTGGAAAGTGAACCGGCCCACTCGGTTCTTGACTCTTTTGCACCGAGCAATAACGGATATTGCAAATGTCAGCGGGGGCCTGTGGTGAGCGAAAAACAGAATTTTTCTTCCACTCAGATCAGAATCTCCATAATAATGACTCGGGTTTGAAGAAACCTAATTTATTGCAGAAAGATCTAATTGAGTTTATGTGAAGTTACACGAATATACTCTGATGCTTGATAATTATCCTCAATTTCTTTGTCAATTTCGTGAAACAGGGGCCTGTGGGTCCGCCTGGAGAGACTGGAGACAAGGGTGATCGTGGAGAGCGAGGATCGAGAGGTCCCAGGGGCCCAGCAGGGAGTTTCGACTTCCTGTTGCTCCTCTTGGCAGACGTAAGGCACGATATTGTGTTACTGCAAGAGAAAGTATTCAAGGACTCGACGTAAGTGTAGCTGCTGAGAATATTTCATGAAGGAAAGATTGTGTTTTAATATATTGTTGATAGAAATAATGATGTGTGCGATATTTCTCTTCGCAGACCAAGAAGATTCGACATCCAGTCAGCGTTGAAGAAACATCGTTTCAACAAAGAGAGATCCAAGCTTCAGAAACAGCATAGAATTCACCGAGGCGGCAGCGTATCCGTATCGCCTAAGGAATTGATTAGGGATATTGTGCCGAACAGCGAAATAGAAGAGTTCAGGGACGCAGAGGTTGATGATCTACTCGCAGAATACGTGTACGGAGAAGCGCCGGAGAACTCTGGGGACGATTTATACCAATACGACTCATAGTGCAATTTTGATATCGATATCTGGGACCATATCACTACAATCAGATTTTCTATGAACCTGCAGGCTGATTTGTATACCGCATTTTGCTCATAGAACAAAAGCAGAAGCAGTCTGAATTTGAAACTACAGTAGAACCGACCGCAATTGGCCATTGTTCAAATGGTTTTATGGTACAAAACTGGACGAGCTTTATATACCTATGTCATAAGAAATGGATATCAAAGCTATGAACGTCTAAGCTCCGATTTGAGACTTTGATTTGATCCTGAATAATGTCCTTTCGAAGATGTAACACAGGTCAACCTTATTATACATATACTCCAGCAATTTCTTTTATTCGACCAGTGAATTAATCAAACTGCAAAAGCAACAATTCCAGTTCGTTATAAATACTCACATTGAATTATCGAATGTTCGAAAAATTCGGCCCGTATCGATTAGGGAAGTTTCGAATGTCTTTTCGAAAAATAATGATTCCTGCACTTCGTTGTGTGGTTTGTAAGGTGATTTGTCGTAAATAAATGAGTTTGTAATTTTATTTATTCTGTTGAAATTAAAAATGTTCATTTCATTGAACAAATTATATGAGTTTAAATACCAACATACCATCATTCCTATTTATGCAATCGTCACGTTTTGAAATCTATAATTTAGGAAAAATGATGTATTGAGATATTCTCAAACTCCGAATATGTAGCTAATATACCCTTGCGGAATTCTTGGAATTTACGTAAACAATCTTTCAAACTGATCTACCGCTCGTTTACAAAATGTACGAAGCTAAACCAGCTAATAGGCTACGATTCAAAGGGAAGGATCGAACGACGTCATGCTCATGCGGATAAAAAGTCTCGTGATATCATAATCATTGTCAGAATTTCGCTTCATTTTTCAGGAGGAACTCAAAGAGAGCGGAGAATATTGTCAATTCTCGCATCGCGGAATGCCTACGGCTTGCGGTTACTGATTTCCACAATGCCAAAATAGTACATTGTGTATCAAGGGCGCAAAGCACTATTTTTCATTTTTCGAGTGTGAAATCTGCAGCACGAGCCGAAGGCGAGTATGCTGCAATCACACTCGCCAAAATAGCCTTGTGCCCGTGATGCACACGATTTTTTTTCTCAACACTTGGTCTGCAAAAATGCCTCTTTTCCGACCGAGTGAGCGGGCGCAAAGGACTTTCCGCCCGAGGGCCGAAAAGATCTGTTTTGCGCCCGCTCAAGAGGTATGAAAAGTGGCATTTTGCGACCGGGTGTGAGAAAACACTACTGAAATCAAGAAACGAATCATTTTTCTTCGATACCTTCGCAAGCAACGTTGAGTGTATGGTCTTGTTATCGGACACGCGGTTGGCTTACATATCTATAATTTTACGTCGCATATCACACATACGATCTGCCGTTTCGTATTGATAGCAAATTTCTCCAGATTGAAGCCACTCACGTTGGCTTCTCAATCCTGAAAATAATTTGAAGGATAGGTTCGAATTTAAGAATAGTAAATCAGTTGCTGTTGAGTTTTGACTGATTCAAATTCTCCCGCGCATCTCGCCCCCCACGATGAAACGAGCCCGGACTTATCGACGGTGCACTCGGTCGGACCTAGGGAACGGCTGCTCGAACTGGCCAATGGACAAGTTCCGGTCTCCCATAAAAAATCAACGGTATTGAATTGATTCTGATATCCAATCACCTAAATTCTCTCGAGTAATTTTGTTAAAGTATAAATTTCGAATTCTATTAGCCGGAAGCAGAACAGTAGAGCGTCAAAAGCAGTGAAAAAGCGCTTTAGGGTATCGCGCATGCGTTGAATGTCCGTTGACGTGAATCCCCGCTCTCTGTCGTCGGTTTATAAACACAGGGAGTGTACGAGTCCTCGTGAAATAAAAGAAAGACATCAAGACGCCAAACGATAAGGTCGCATCGGGTATCACGAACCGCTTTCATCCAATTCGTTCATTCGTTCATTCATCCAAAAAATGCTGGAATACGTGCCGGTCCCTGATTCGTGGGAAAAAAAATCTTACCATTCCAAACCCTATTATTTGGTAAATGTGCCATTCTACTCGGAGGAATACCTCCAAATTGAACCTCACTTCGATGGGTATACCATCGTCCAAGTAGAACGGGTCCAAAACCCGTACCAATACGGAAAATATCTTCTGTACAAGCTACAGAAGAATTCGCCGACAGAGGTAAATATTTCCGCTTCTGTCACACGGCGTAACTTACAATGTATGCACCTCGCACTTACAATTAGATGTTGCATTTACGGCGTCCATAACCTTCCGCTTATTTATTTTTTTCTCTTCTGCAATTCACGATCAGCAATTTTTCCAGCTGCGTACAATTCGAAAAAGCGATTTCAGAAATTCTGTTACCGACTTGACTATTTAGATTCACTGATTCTAGTGTATGATACGTATTTTTTTTTTTTTATTCTCCTCTCACAGGCAACGAGGTTTATGCCTGTGTCATCGACCTCAGCGCTCGACCTGGCGCTGCGGTTCAACTGCGATTATCGCCGTATGGACTGGCCGCACGACATGTTCTTCCCAACTGTTTCGGGCGCAGTGGCGTACCACTCGTCGTACAAAAAGCTTGTGGTTCTTCAGGGACTGAGGGACCACATGAATCACGACTCTGGTCGTTACCCCAAGTGGGTCGTTACCTACAACAAATGAAGAGATCGGGTCGCCTTTGCTTCACTATTTTTAAATCGTTCAAAGACTACATATAATAGATATATCGGTTATGAAGGTATTATTTTTACCGGATGAAAAGCAAAACTGCGTTGATAATTTATGTTGATAATCATACTACGGATTTTTCATTATCTTCATTATCAAAAAATTTATGCGAGAATTGATCCATTTGACGATTGCGGATGTTTTTAAGACGTTAATGGTATTGATTTTTTTCATTTTCAGTTTTTTTTCAAATTCAATATAAAATTGTTATTCTACTTATTATGTATGAATACATATTTTTATATTGCATGTAGTACGTAAGAAAATTTATGCGACATGAGCAGAGGAGTTTTTGGTTTTACTCAAAGGTCACGATCATTAAGTTTTTATACTATACGGATCATGCAATTGTTATATTCATTGAATACAGCAAACTAGTGACGTTGACGATTGTGATAAGAATGGTTAAGACTGTATCAATGTAATGATTGTCGTTCCGCAGATACCTTATAGTACTAGAAATATTAATACATAGTCGAACGACCGATTCGTGATTGTTAATTGATGTTTTATTTAGACTTATAGTGTACAAAGCATACTAACGTAAAATATATTCTCTATACAGTATCTCTTTCGTACACATTGATAAATTCCTATAAATATTTCATCTGGAAGAGAATAAAAAATACAATTTACTTTGGATTAGTTATCATTAGTTACGCCGTTAGGGTATGTGCACTCTCACTAGAGTAAGCGATTCGTTATAAAGATATATTATTTATGAATAGTAGTTGGGTATGTTTAGGAATACTACACCATATTTGATTTTCTAAATTCGTGACAATCATCAGAAATTCATTCGATCCAGCGTCAATCTTAGCGATATGAGATCTCACGCATTCAATTTTCAAGTATTACTAACTTACATGGAATTACTTTCAGTTTCTTATAGAAAATGCTTGTTTGTAGACAAAAGTAATTCTCAAATCGTAGAATATATATCATCATCTGTTTATAATATAGCCGCCGATCATTTAAGCTCTTGGCATCTAAGTTTTTAGAGGCTACTGATTACGTTATCATATAATTTGACAATATTGGCAGGTACTATAATCGTGTATAACAAAAGTTTGGTGGTATTTTCTTAAGCATACTGATAATTATGATTGATAGAACAAAAAAATACTGTTTTGTACGTGTTTTTCATGGAATTTAAAGCCATCATTTAACTTTCACACATGATTTTGTGACACAAATTCTAAATCCTATTCTCAAACCGTCTTATAAACTTTGTTTTTGGTAGAACTAATCAGGTATATTGTACAAAAGGTGACAAATAGACTCTCTTAAATATAATATAAGTTTTTATATAAACCTCTGTCGCATCTATAAAATATAAGTATTATTACAATTACGTGGTCGTGCATTGAAAATAAAACGACAAATACTATAATAAAATTGTGCTTTTGATTCAAAGGCCCTGCTTCATGGTGTCGTAATATATTAATTGATATTTATTCTTATATTAAGATTTAATCAAATAAATTCGTTTGGTAACTAGTAGTGTACTTTGATGAATTTTTCTTTCTTTTCTTCGCATTTTTTTCCGATAATATGTATTTGATATCAACGATTTTATTCATTGGACGGCTTTGTATCAGTTTTGACTGGAGATTTACCTGTGGGTAGGCAAATTTCGGATTTTGATGGTCTTAGATTACTTTCGCTCTGAAAAACAAAACATAAAATGATCAAAAGGTTGCACAATTATCAATTTTCATATCACACGATCGTTATTTGTGTCCAAACCTTCTCCGTGTACGGCATTTCTGAGTGAGACTTCTTCAGCCCACATTCAGCATCCAGACTAAGCGCGTTCTTCGTAGTAATGCCAACAAAATTCAACAATTCCGGCATTTTTTCTGGATATTCACTGTGGCCTCCGACCACGGAGCTCAAATCAATATTCTCAACCCTCTCACAGTCGATGGGCATCAGTCCCGCGACTCCCGAAGTCATCGACAAAGTACGATACAAGAATCGCAGGAGCCAATCGCCGCTGGAATTATTAACATGAAATTAGACTGCGAATGAATTTCAAATTGTAGAACATTACCTGCAATATCCGTTCACAAGTCTGCCAGCAACAACCGTGGAGCACTTTTTCCACGCTGATTTATTGCTCGTGACCGGAGCTCCTAGTAATATCGCATCTTGAACGACGCCTTTGCCTCCGCCGATCTCAGCCATCTCTCTCAAACAGTAATAAATGACTCTAGCTCCGAGACTGAAGCCGACGAGTGTGACTGGCCGCTTGCCATGCTGCCTCGTTAACAAAACGTAGGCCAATTGCTTCCCGACTTCGGAACTGCGACGGCAACAGACTGACCAGGGATTATCTATCACCGAAGCTATGGAGAGTAGAGCCGCGGGCCAAGCGATGGCGCTCACAAGACCTACGGGAAAAGGAGACGATTATCACGTTTCGAGAATAAGAAACGCTTCGGTTTCGCCACTCACTGGACAATATCGTGTATTTCAGAGCCTCCTGCGTAGCCATAGAAACAGCCATGCTCAATATGTACTCTAGCGCTTGTCCCATTTCTATCAAGTACTTCGTCTCGTATCTCAGAGCGTACTGCTCTCTAGACACAGATAGACACTGCCAGGGCCTCACGACGTTGTCAGGATTGTCGTCGGTCAACCATCCGGTAACAGCGATGGATATATGCAGCTGTTGATCGACCGTTCCGTAACCGGACAGAGTCAGAGTCTCGAATTCAAATTCTTCGACCTCTCCTACGCGTTTTTTCATCTTATACCCTGCGGAATGACGATATAAGGTCAAATAATGGTTCTGTGATCGTGAATCTTTCTATGTTCCGTGGCGAACCTGTTAGTCCAGCTCCGGCGACCCCGAACAGTGAACCAATGATAGCGATACCTGCCGTACTACCGAGTGCAGCTGCGCTCGCACTTCCCAGTATCGTTCCGACCCCAGCGCCGATAAACGGTGCAGCCAAACCTCCGGTTAGACCGAGTAAAGTTCCACCGCCTATGGTGGCGAGACCAATGGCTGCGTATCTTTTTATTTTTCGCACTTTATCACGTCTTTCGGTCTCCTTCAGCTCTTCGCTGTGTAAATTATTGCTAATGAGGATCTGTTTCGATTCGAGATTAACTTGAGGCGTGAGTAAATGCAAAAGTTAGGACTTAGAGTGTGCAGAGATATTTAACGGTGAACATTTAACAGATAGAGTGATAAAATAATTTTATTATTTCTAATACATACTCTGTTTGTACGTTATGATTCTCACTCAACATTTTGACCAACGAGTGTTCATAGAATTCGACTAATTGAAAGGGGACTTTTAGTAGCTCAGATACTCGTCTTACTAATACCCTTTGTCTAGAATCATATTCACCTATGATAAAAATTAACGTTCAGAAAATATTTGCATTTAGTAGTTTGCTTACGCGTTGCTTCGTTTAATCTACAAACTAATGAGGGGCGGGCTCAAAATTCCGAACGACTTTATGCCGAAAGGCCATAATTCCGAATTCAAAAGTACCGAAAGACCATAATTCCGAATTGAAAAGTAACCGAAAGGCCATCATTCCGAATTTTAAAGTACCGAAATGATGTTTTTCACGGTTTTTTCGTGCAAAACTCCTATTTCGGTACTTTTTATTCGGAATTATGCCATTCGGTACTTTCAAATTCGGAATTATGACCTTTTGGCGCAAAATCGTTAGGGATTTTGAACCCGCCTCACTAATGAAACAGTCAATGAATAATTAACAATCATTGCCAATAATATTATTTGTAAGATTATTACCTGACACAATCCCTGATGAGAATGTAAAAATGCGCAAAAAAATTCAATCAAATATCGGTACCGTGTATAAAATTAACAATCATTTATGAGTACCAAAAAATCTTATATTCGTGAAAAAAATCTACTTGTGAGGATCGGAGCGGTGATCTCAAACGATACCAGAAATCACTCCGAGGAGACTACGAAACTCTGTTTTTGGATCAATGGCGACGTTAAAATGAACGAATATATTTTAAGGAGAGGCGATAGTTACCATTTTGTACAGCCATGAGCACCAGATCTTGAACGACTAATATAACTTTGCCTTTCAGACCAGGTTCTTCGAGCAGCATGGCGATATAAGCGTCTTGCGACTGCTGGCTAGTTCCTTCGCTCAGAAACAACATAACTGGCTCGGCCCTTTCGTTCATTTTCAAATGCTTGCAGATCAATCTAACGCAGAACTTATTATACTCGGAGTCTTCGGGGTCTGGGAATAATTCCGCTAACGTCAGCGAGCAGATCGCCGCGTACGCGTACATTCCGGGCTCTGATATATCCAGCTTTTTCACACCTGGGAGAGAAACGACAGAAATCCCTTATTTCGGGTCAATATTGATGAAAAAAATTACACTTTTTTTTTACTTTTTCTTTGCAGTATTCTATGATATTGTGAAACAGATTTGAATGAAACTTACATTTTTTTTCAGCCGAGGTCTGACGGTTGATTTTTGACTTTTGACAGCTGTTTTCGTCAGTCGATGACATTTTAGGTTCTTAAATTTAACGCGTCGTAAGTAAACGTTAATCAAACGAGGAGTCAAGCTCCGACTAATTGGATTGCGATAAATATTGAATATGGAAGGAATGTTGGTTGATCGAAGGACGAACGTCGTCGGCTATTCTAATTCTAACCTAAAAAATGACTAGTAAGAAAAATCAGTGCAATAATGCGAGGAGATCCCTTGTCATATTCTGTACGATAGATATCATCAATCAAGACATTCTCAGCAATCATAAAATCACTCGCGATCACCGATTAGTTGTTGACGTTATCAGTTTATTACAGCAGAAAGCAGACGAAACTGCGTCACATTCCGATGTCAGACTGAATGTACATATTTTATTATTTTGCTGATTAAGGTGAAATGAAAGTCACGTGACCTCGATATGATTTACACTTGGAACTTTCAAACGCTATTTTATCACCCAAAACACATTCGATTGATATGAAATTGATAACAGTGACGTAGAAGAACTCAATGAAGGGCATGACGCTCGTGGATTTTCTAAAATCGAAAGACATAATTAGAATTTTGTGTAACAATATTGTTCTGTAACCCAAGGAGGTGCTGCCCCTCGTGGAGAGAGGCAGCACTTCCTTGGATCACGGAACAATATTGTTAAAAAACTGTAATTACGTCTCGATTTTCGAAAATCCACGAGCGTCATGCCCTTCATTGAGTTTTTCTACGTCACTGACATCGATTTCACATCAATCGAATGTGTTTTGGCTGAGAAAATATCGTTTGAAAATTCCAAGTGTAAATCATATCGAGGTCACGTGACTTTCATTTCATCTTAATAAGCGAGTGATATGTGAGATGGCGCCACGATATTATTTTTTTCGCTGTATAGAAGCATTGGATGTATCTACGTGGATATACACTGTCGGTAAAGAATATCATGTTAAAAAAAAAATTGCGCAATTTTTTTCAAACTTCACAATTCTGAGATATTTTTCTATCTCAATTTGATACTGTATGATTTTATCGATACAAAATATCTATCGTTGAAGAAGTTTCGATATCGAGAATATCGATAGTGTATTGTAAATTGTACGCCGAAGTCAAATCGCGTGTGACCTAGTCTCTAAACTTGAATAAAAAAAACCGTGAAAACAGTGAAATGCCTCGATAAGAAACATCTCAAAGTATAAATACCAGTCGTATTCGCGATTTGCGACCAATGATAAACGCTACTCGTGTTAAAAAACTCTTAAAACTAGGACCGAGACAGTTGCTAACCTCAAAACGCACCCTAACCTAAAATTACAAAATTGAATTCATAATTTTCGAATCGAACCAATGAGTGTCGATCCTCGGATTATTTGTTTCAAACACTGTTCCTCCACGTCCGTATTCTGTAAAGAAGTACCAGAACTTTGCCCTCAATGCGATTCCGTGGTATCCGACTACGTCCTACAGCCTTTTCGTTTACCCTATCCTTTCGTGAGAGCCAAGGAATGCCCCGTGACCGTAGTTCTTAGACCGTCTCGCGGTGATTTTTTAAACGATTATCAAATCTCCGCCGATCTTCACATTGGAATCGTAGATTCAAACGGTCAAATCTACGAATTTGACACACCCGGGATAGTGAAGAACGATTTTTCAAACTGGCAGAACTGTTTGGCGCTGAAAATCGTCACTAATTCCGCTTGGACGGATCATTGGGACGGAACGATAGACACGATTTGTAAAGAGGATGGATGGACCTCGAAAAACTATGACGAGCGGTCGCTCAACTGCTTTGATTTTGTTCTAGAATTTTTAAATCAGCTGAAACACAAAGACGCGGAATTCTCGACCAAGGAAGAATTTTGCGCTAATTTTATCATGCCCAAAATTCAAGACGCCTTAAAGTTCGTCACGATTTATAGACGGCTCAAAGACGTTGATCACTTCGTGACCAACTAGCAGAAATTCTGTTCCACTAATCTAAAATTTTCACCTCTTTGTTGTCGTTCAATTTCAGATAATCAACCGACTCTCTTTATTCCACTCTAACGACAGACTCCAAAATCAGCGCATCAAATGCGCGGACTAGAGAAATTAAAAAATGCATATTTCTCGACTAAAATCTTCTCTACTTAGAACAAAATGTACTCACCTCTACAAACGATCTATCGGTTCGATAGCCAGCGACGATAGTCAAGAAAAATATGACGTCATCGTCGTCGGAGGTGGTCATGCAGGGACGGAGGCCTGCGCAGCCGCCGCCAGAATGGGGGCTAAGACGCTGCTCGTCACGCACAAGAAAAGCACCGTGGGTACGAGGATCGGCGTTGCCTCAATAGCCAAGATTCAATAATCGAACATTTTTCTTTCCCAATAGGAGAAATGTCTTGCAATCCGTCCTTCGGCGGGATCGGAAAGGGGCAACTGATGCGAGAAGTGGACGCGCTGGACGGAATATGCTCTAGAATCTGCGACATATCGGGAGTCCATTACAAGATATTGAATCGTCGTAAAGGTCCAGCGGTTTGGGGCCTGAGAGCGCAGATAGACAGGGTTTTATACAAAAAACATCTCCAGACGGAGTTATTCTCGACGGCGAATTTACACGTCTCTGAATCTCCGGTGGAGGACCTGATCCTCGGAGGAGACTCTCCGCGATGCTGCGGCGTCATACTGAGTCAGTGTCCAACTGAAATCACTAGATTGTACCAATTGTGCTAAATAAACCCTTCGACTTTTCAGAAGACGGGACGAAAGTCTCCGGTCAGACTGTGGTTATCACGACGGGAACCTTCCTCAAGGGTCAGATTAATATCGGGCTGGAAAAAAGACCGGCTGGAAGATTGGGCGACGAGCCTAGCATAGGTTTAGCAAATACGCTCGAGGATCTGGGCTTCAGAATGGGAAGATTGAAGACCGGAACTCCTCCTCGGGTGATAAAGTCAACCATCGATTTCTCGAAATGCGAGTTACACAGGCCTGACGATCCCCCTGAGCCTTTCTCCTTCATGAATTCGTCCGTGTGGATAAAGCCGGAGGACCAGCTGCCCTGCTATCTGACTCACACGACGGAGAACGTCGGGAGAATAGTCAGAGACAATCTCCACTGCAATAGACACGTAACGGAGGAAGTAACGGGCCCGAGGTACTGCCCGAGCATAGAAAGCAAGATCCTGAAATTCTCGAGCCTGAAACACCAGATTTGGCTCGAACCAGAGGGACTAGATTCCCCGTTGATTTACCCGGCGGGACTTTCCTGCACCCTGCCTGCGGACAAGCAGGAAGAACTAATCAAGTCCATCATAGGCTTAGAAAACGCTGAATTAGGTAACGCCTGGCTCTTGCAGTCGAAACCCCGACTCTTAACGCGAATAAATTATCCATGTATCTTCTTGTTTTACAGCGAGAGCAGGGTACGGAGTAGAATACGACTTCATAGACCCGAGGGAATTGACCTTTGTGCTAGAGACTAAAAGAGTTCCGGGCCTCTTCTTGGCTGGGCAAATTAACGGTACTACGGGCTACGAGGAAGCTGCTGCGCAGGGGATCGTCGCGGGCGTTAATGCGGCTGCAAAGGTATAATACCGTGCGTCTGGGTCTCAAATTTGACAAGATAATAAAAATATTCTATCCTCAGGCGCTGAATAAGCCTCCGTTGGTGATAAACCGGACGGAGGGATACATCGGAGTCCTGATAGACGATCTAACGACTCAGGGTACTTCGGAGCCGTACAGAATGTTCACTAGCAGAGCGGAATTCCGTCTGAGTCTGAGACCCGATAACGCGGATCAGAGGCTGACGGAGAAGGGATTTATCTCAGGATGTGTATCGAGGGAGAGATTTGAGAGGATGAAGAGCGTAGGTAGCAGGCTGAAGGAGGCTGAAGAATTGCTGAGATCTGTTACGAAGCCGGTCGGAGAGTGGTTGAGGCTGTTTGAATTGAAAGTGAGCAGAGCTGCAGGACATAGAAGCGCTTTTGATATGCTCAGTATCACGAATAACAACTTGACCGTTGACGCTCTGAGGAAATCTTTGCCGGATGAATTCAAACAATTAGGAAACGATCCCGTGATAGATAACAGATTGAAGGTGAGGATTGACGCGGACGAGATTTGACTGAGTATTTTTGAGGCGGATTTGATTCGATTTTTTCTTCGTCTAGATTCAAGCGATTTACTCGCGCGCCGTTCAGGAGCAAATGCACGACGTTAACGAGGTCAGAAGAAACGAGAAAATGATCATACCGCCGGCCATCGATTACACTCTGTGTACTCTGAACTTCTCCTTCGAGGAGAAGGAGAAACTCATGATGGCTCAGCCACAGACTGTAAGTTATCCACGGGGACGAAGAGCTTTCGGTGTGCCTCTGTGACATTGATTCGCCACTATTTTTGGGACCAGCTAAATATTTGTATCTATTTGTAATGCGGATCGATGCTTATGGCCAATAATCGTTGTGGAAAACCGAGATTTCTACTCGTGTAACATCAACGTGATTCCAAAAATGTAAAAACACTCGTGGGCAATGAAGCCAATGTGTAGAAAAATGAGATTGCTTTCTTGCAACGCGAAAAATTGATATCGTTACTAGCTTTTATCGATCCTAATATTTTCGGGGTTCATCGTTTTTCAACTGTACACAAATCCGATCGCGCAAACGCTTTTGAAAAAATTCATCTGTCGTTCTCCGTCAAATTATGAAATTTTGGAACAAATTAAATTCTGAAGTATGACAAAAAAATATATATATATTCTGGAATACATGAAAGATAACAGATTGGACACAGATTTATTTTCAAGGGATGTGTCCGAAAAAGATTGACATTGTGTACATTCTCAGTTAATAATTGATATTTACCTTGTGTCCAATCTGGATGTTTCTTGACAAAAGTTGTTTTTCGTTTTTTTTTGTCCATTATTGAATGGTTTCCGACCCTCATATTCTAATTCGACGATACTTACTTCGATTCGATTTGTCTTTCCAGATAGCTGCAGCGAGTAGAATACCTGGGGTGACTCCATCTGCGATACTGAGATTGCTTCACTATGTGAAGCAGAGATCTGATGTTAAAGTTAATCGAATCGAATCTTTGTGAGATATTTATGAAGAAGTCATGTATATACTTGTTAATAAAATTGAATAACGATTATTTGATTAATTGACTTTTTATTTGCGTATGAATGATATTCGCGAGTGACACTTGAATCAACAATTTCTGTACGTTTAATTTTTTCCCCATATCCAATCATATCCCGATGTTTAATTGCCTTATTGATTCAGCTGTGTAAACTACCAATTCATTCTCGATTTACTGGCTGGAATGATTGACTCGCCAGTCGCCTCCACCCCCTCCGTTAGATAGTAATTGCACTATAAAAGAATCATTTTTGTGAGTAGATGCGAAACGTGATATAAAATCAATATCGTATCGGTTGATAGAAAAAGAAGGGAATAATCGAAAATATTATTACATTTGACTTGACATACTTTTATTGAATTATATACCGTGATATAAATACTGTTTACAATACGTTATGTAGGAATGGTATACAAATATCGCCTCACATTATAACATTGTTGATATCTATGAAATGATTATATGTCCATATGTACTGCCCCCTTGGGTCTACTATCATGTTTTTGTCACTAAATATTAATATATTATGGATCGATTATACGAGTAGAATATGTAATACATTCAACGGTTTACGGTTTAGGGTACCTATTTCATTACTACAACTTATTAGTCTATCTCTTTGTCCGTTATGAATATTATCATATATTGTTAATCGGCAACTATTAGCTTTTACGATTTTTTCATATATATATATCATGTAATGTGTTTTAAGACTATAATCTACAGTTTAGAATTTATGTGTACATCAGTGTGTGATAATAGCGCTGCTACATTGGCCTGTAGTGTTGAAAAGAGTCGTTCCATCAATATTTTCATTATTTGATTCAAAATTTCTACATATATATTCATTATTTTTGTGAATGAAAATGAACGATTGGCGAATGCGATAACGAATGAACATCGAATACAGAATATGCAGTTTCCTAATCATTATACGTTCATACAATATTTAAAAAAACAAGAGCGCTTATTACAATGGTACAATAAATAGTTTAAAAATTAAGGCTTAGATCGTTATACCTAAATACTAGTTTTTAATAATCTCTCCAATCATGCGGTTTTTGCACTCGATACTAAACGATGCAAGTTTACATACTTTATTTTTTCTCATCTCCCGGAGACACTGTTTTTTGGTAAAATAAATAAATTTTCATAATTAGTTTGTCGGTATCATTTTCGTTAGCATTGAAATGATATCCGATAGCCTCTTTTGGAACAGGTATCATCATACACATATTAGTGGGTATGTGTACGTGCTTTATTATAATCGCCAGGAGATTAGAAATAACTCGATACACACGGTACAACTACAATAACTAGAATTTATCTGTACACATAGAAATAAGGATGATGAGAAAAAAATATAAGGAGAAGCTTTAGCGCACCATTAACGTCGACGATGGTACAAATAAATGTTATTTACAAGAATGTATGTATGTTATATATGTTAGTGCCTGTGAAAATATTCGTGAATTTTTGTATAAAACGATGAATAATTTCACAGCTTATTCAGCCGTTTGTTTAACGTTATACATAAACATCAACTACAATTAACTT
Organism: Euura lappo; assembly: GCA_018257835.1. Classification (NCBI taxonomy): domain Eukaryota; kingdom Metazoa; phylum Arthropoda; class Insecta; order Hymenoptera; family Tenthredinidae; genus Euura; species Euura lappo. The sequence goes on from JAEUYN010002038.1 coordinate 55,341, forward strand.
ATAATTAGTATAATAATTATACGTAGCGCAATTAGGTACTAAAGGTAATAGTAGTTCATAAAATACACAGCGTGCGTTGCAAACGCCAGCAAAGCTCCCCCGCGGGGTGTTTGAATGGTATTTAATGTATTAATTGACGAACAAATACTTGTATTACAAATTTTCTCTGCGTATCGATATCAATTATTCTTCAAATTTGACGTGTTTCAATGTGAATGCGGAGGAGGAGATGAATTCGCTCACGTTATTCATTAACACATCTTCAGTATTTAAAGCCGCTGTTACAATTAAGAATTCTAAGCGATGAAGACTACGCTATGTTACTAATAACTAAACACTGTACGTCATGACGCGATGCGGTCAGTCTTGAAATGCACCTGAAGAAACAATTGTGATTCATCATATTCGCTATTTTGTATATTATCTATATACAATCCTGTAGTTTGCTGTATTTTTTTTTTCTTGTCCATTGAAGTATTTCTATGAAAATCTACAAAATTTGAACGAAAGACTGTGAATTTCTTTTTCTTTTTGATTTTTGTGAGAAAAAAAATGTGTGCAACAAAGTTTAATTTAAACCAGGAAAAAAATCGTGATTTTGACAAGTATGTCGATCGTTACTGAGTTAGGATCCTCGATTATGAAATATTTCTCTTTCTAATTGTTGATATCAAATTGTGAATTGTTGGTACATTCGTTTTTGGGGAACAGGTATAAAACGTAATAATAGTAATAGTAATAATGTACACATAGTAATATACATGAAACATGAAGCTACACACTATATATTAAATCCTACATGCACTGCGTACAGAGTGACCAAAGAAGAAACAAATCTGGATCATTTTTAAATGTGAATCAGTGTCAAAGATCGGTTGACGATTTCGATTCACATTTGAAAATGGTCCATTTTTTTTCTAAAAAATATTACTCTGTGTAATAAATATACCTAAACGATAATTTATTAACTTCCGAGGTGTATATCTTATATCTGTAATACCACAAACGTTAATTTGTTGGTCAAAAGTATGTTGGCAAATAAGAGACTCGGTAACTTAATTGTCTCAAGGTTTAACTTTAATTTAATCTCCTTATCGTTTTCTTCATAATTGTCTGTTATTCTCTGTGTATTTGGCATTTCTTGATAACGTTTAGTTTCATAAGATTATAATAAAAGTTCGCAAAAAATTCTCTACTGGACACAATTTATCGTATGCACTGGCATATTTTTTTTCTTCTCTTCATGATACAATAATCAAGTGTGTGGACAAAATTTTGAATACAATTCGGCTCAATGAACACCGCGACGTGTTATGAAGGCATTTTTGTAAAGGCATTCATTTTTTCGTTCTATATATTGTCACTTTTTTTTTCTTGTTATTATAATGGTATGTATTTTTATTTTATCATCTTATCGTTGATGAATGTGTCTACGTGTGAAGACTATTTAAATTCGTGTTTTTTTTCCCTTCACTTTTATACTATCCGGTATGACAATAATAATGATAATGATAATAATGATAAATATCGTATAAAAGACGGAGATTTAAGTCTCTTGATTTCTATCGATTCAATCAATCACTTTCTCGTTGTCTGTTCAACATTTTTCATGTCGTCACGTCCCTTAAAGTCATATAATCTTGACTCATTTGTTTTGCCATTACCAAAATTAGCACTGAGCTGAAATTTCAATCGAGTCGAAAACGAAAACAAAAAAACGCTGATCTATAAAACCATGCGTTAATATTAACATCAAGAATGTCAATCCATGTCCAAAATCTGCAAAGGTTTGCGAAATTTTTAGCAATACGCGAAGTTTGACCAACCGGAAATGTTACGTCATACAAATTTCCGCAACTTCGATGTTCAGACTTCGGTCACATAAGCGTTAAAAAAATCGCGTTGTAAATCTTTCGCAAATTTCATCACCGTCCATTAATCAATCGATCAACGCGGTCAGAGTATTTCGAATAATGACTTCCTGCCTTCGATAATCAAGTATTTCTAGAATTTCTCCACGATTCGATGTTCTCGATCTAGCAGATCGTTTCCAAGGGCACAGTCTTGGTGCTTTGATTCTGCGTCACGCTGTCTCCCATGCTGGGCATTCCGTGACTCGTGGTGCTCATGGCGTTACCCTGTCTTCCTGCGTTTGTCCGGGTGTTATTTTTGTTGCACAATCTCTTCAAGGCGGTCCAAACTTGGGGCTGGCATCCGACAACGGCGAATATGAAGACACCCTGGAAGGCGTTTATCAGATCCGTGAAGTACCAGAGGTAAAGTGGACCACCAACAGCCCATGAGATGATGTCGACTATCCATGTCACTCCCATAACAACGACCAGCTTCATGCAGACACGGCCCAGCGCGGCTCTGTAACCATGACTGAATTGTTAATGAATAGTTTGTATTTTCTTTCAATTTTATACATTATTTTGCGATTCACACAATTTCTAGTGACTTCGGGGTGTTGAACAATGTTCGAACAGTTACATGTAATTTAAAACGATTCCTCGATGTCTTCATACGATATTGGAGTGACCCTAAGCGATTTGCAACCAGCTGCAGTGCAATTATTACGTTTCTGATTGTAAACAGTTAATAGCGCAAGTTGGTACAGCTCTTTGACTTATTTCCAATGAATTCGAACTGGAGAGAAAATTTACAGCACAAACTACAGTTAAAACTTGCGATGCTATAAGTTCAGTCGAGTGTAAAACAAGTTTAATTGGAAAGCGAAGTTGAAGCAATTTTTTATTTAAAACTTGACTGAAACTTTGGGCAAAATCGACTTTTCCGAAACTTGGAAGCGATTATACAGCTAAGTAAGCATAACGATTCTACGTTTATTCATATTTCTTTGAATAAAAAATCGGAAATCAAGAAATCCCATGAGGTTTTTCTTTGGCCGGAAGCCACGCGACTAATTCGAAGGGAAACAACTTATTCGACAATATTCCAAAAACTATTGAGCAGATCTTAATAAGCCATCGGAAGTTATGCGAATTGCTTGAAGCTCCAGCTTGTCCCGAGGATCGGACGTGTATCTTGATACAAATGACGTTGACGTTAGTTATAACGATCTCAATTTGCTACAAAATGTTTTTGATACAAGAAACCTAGACCCGAGGTGACAACTGACTGGATAGTCTAGACGTCTTCGCCTCGGTCCCATGTCCCATCCTACCATCTTCCATCTTCCAAGCGAGAGTTTGCTCCGCACCGCGAGTAGCTATTTTCGGTCGTTAATTATTATAAACGACCGGTACTTACGCGGTCAAAGACTATACACCCAAAAGGAATCCGAAACTAGGACTGGTATAACCCCACCGTGGAATGTTCAGCCTTCAAGTACGGAAATAAGCTTTAACTCCAACACGCCGGTATAAATGTGAAAATGTATAAAGTGATGAATGGAACCGGAACTCCGGTTCCGCGTCGTTATTTATTCCTCACATGAAATTCAAGCTTGTAGAATTTCGTCGGTAAGCTAAAAATCGTCCACTTTTTACTTCGTATTACAATACCATGTCTGGGTGATGTAAAAATCTAAAGCGAAAAGATATCATTGATCAGATACTGGATCCTTTCTTCACTGCCGATTCCATGTCATTTCCATGATTTAGTCCAGTCAAATTAGATCCAAATATAGCGAATAGTAAAAGTTAAATAGTAAAGATCTATAAATTGGTAGAGACCTTTATCTCGAACTACCTGACCTCTTACTGGACGGCTGGATCCGGCATCTTGAATCGAAGGTGCCCGAATTCAGTTTTTTCGTCATATCTCAACGACCATTGATCCTATCGTCATGGAGGTCAGGATAAAAAATGAAGCTTACCGAATTCTCTACAACAAAGTTTCTATATATTTTTTTCGTATCTTCAATAGTTTTCCTCTAATACGCCAGTGAATACGTACATAATTCCCGTAAGATTCTATATATGTATACCGAGTAAGTGATTGTCACTTTCGGCGCTGTATTACACAAAAATGATTGAAGATATGAAAAAAAGGTATTGAACCTTTATTGTAGAAAATTTAGTAAGCTTCATTTCTTGTAATGACCTTTGTGACGATAGTATCAATAGTTGTCGAGATATGATGAAAAAACTGAATTCGATCACCTTTCATCCAGAATGGCGGATCGTGCCGTAATTTAAATAGAAATTTACTCAAAAGTTTTTTTATTTTTGCTCATTTCACTGAACTCGGGTGACATTCAGGGAACGTTCATAGCTATTTGACTCAGCAATTTTTATTTCATTTCCTCAATGAACGAAGAGTTATAAAATCTGCAACAAGAGTGAAAAACTGGGGTCTAGGTGGGTCTGGTTAATTTTAACGATAGTTGCAAATTTATCCGGATACGAATTTGTATTTCGAAAGGTCTGGATCATTTCCATGTGGTTTAACATTGACGCGTAACGGTACGTAGGTCGATAGTTAATTGAAGACACTTAAGACGTAATTGAGATACAGATGAAAAAAAAAAGGTATGTGTGTTTGATTGGAGACGTGAAAAAAATACCGCAGTGTCGCGACGGACAGGAAATAAGGAAATCTATAAATATTGAATACATACAAATCGTACTATCGCTATAGGTGTTTACCAAAAACCCGTGGCGAGACACCGGGACGAATTCTTGAGGCTTAAAAATAATTCAAACACGTCTATTTCTTTGGATCACTACTATAAGCATTCGGTAAGAGCGAAATATTATTATATGTTAACGTCGAACACGTCCGTCTGTACGATATCTGTTAAAACGTTGTTACAAGAACTTATACACAACGTTCCAGACATGAAAAAATATTTTTTCAAAATATCACCCGATCTCTGAAGTGGTCGTTTAAACTTGTCTGTGCCACTCGTAATTCATCTTCGCGAATTTAACCTCAGTCAATTCATTCTTTTTTTTTAGATCAACAAATTTTTCTCACGATTTTGTTGCGGCTGTTTTATACTTTTTTTATACCCAAAATCTGTTATTTTGAGGGAAAAGAAATATCGGACAGAACACAAAATACCTCCTAAAGATTCAATTTTTATTAATTTTCTGTTATCAATTAAATTCAAACAGTTAAAAAAATTCAGCCAATCACTGTCAGCTTTTGTTAAACGAAAAGTTTTTTCGCACAGAGCGCATCTAATAATTTATTGCCAATTTGTATGGATAATTGTCTCGATGTGAGGAAAAGAATAAATTGAAGACTGCAACAATTTCTTCGCATTTATAAAAGTATAAACATTAAAGTGCCAGAAATAGCCGCAACGACTATATTTAGCAATAAATTCGTGCAGATTAAAGAAGAAGAAGAAGAAGAAGAAGAAGAGGAAGAGGAAGGAGTGAGGAGTGGGAGTCGCAGAATCCCACGCAAAGTAATTAATCCGTTTATAAAGTGTTGAGAGAAGATTTATTGGGCGTAAATACTTGAGGAGATATTACGCTGCACGCGACTGAGTTTCTTCAATTTAGATTCAATTTGCAGCAACACGAATTACCTTCGACAAGGACGGCGAACGAAAATCTAATATCTGACGGTAGCGCTTTGATCGCCGACCTTCGATCGAAAAAAAAAATCCAGATCAAACATCGTTAGGTTGTATCGTGACACATTAAAATTGAACAAGTGATTTTGGCTGGTGGAAAAGAATATCTAACATTAGAAGTGTAAAGTTTTCTACGTAGTTTCTCTTTTTCGTCAAACTCAAAATCGAGTATTTTAGTTTTTGAGACACTTTTAGCTTCCAACGTTTCCAAATCCTTTTTTCCGACCATGATGACCTCGCCCTAATTCTGTCACGAGAAGCCTATGAATTATCTCATCTGATCCATTAAGGTGAAATGAAAGTCACGTGACCTCGATATGATTTACACTTGGAATTTTCAAACGCTATTTTCTCAGCCAAAACACATTCGATTGATGTGAAATTGATGTCAGTGACGTAGAAAAACTGAATGAAGGGCCTAAGAGTCTTGGATTTTCGAAAATCGAAAGACATAATTAGAATTTTGTGTAACAATATTGTTCTGTAACCCAAGGAGGTGCTGCCCCTCGTGGAGAGAGGCAGCACTTCCTTAGATTACGGAACAATATTGTTAAAAAACTGTAATTACGTCTCGATTTTCGCAAATCAAAGAGTCTTAGGCCCTTCATTCAGTTTTTCTACGTCACTGACATCAATTTCACATCAATCGAATGTGTTTTGGCTGAGAAAATAGCGTTTGAAAATTCCAAGTGTAAATCATATCGAGGTCACGTGACTTTCATTTCACCTTAAAAATCGGATGTTTTCGATAGTGAATTAAGCCTGTGAATAATTGATTCGAAGAAAATTGATTTCCAACGATGTCTCGCGTCTCAATTTCGCTTTTGCGTATTCAAAGTGGAGTTTCTGTGGATAACGGTACTTCGAAAGTCTAATTATGCTTTTGAATCATCAACGAAGCGAAAACGTCTGATTCATGAGGCGATGTACCAAAATATTTCGACTCGGTTATTTTCGAATGGAAAAATATCTCTGCCGTATGATTTGGACTCTTTGATACAGGAATTTTCTCAAATTTTGGCGCGTCTTGGCCGGCGACAAATTTTATGCACCCCAGACTGGGAGAATACATTCGTCATAAAAAAAAGCTACAGGATGGTGACTTTGAAGTCGATTGCAGTCCAGCCGAGGGAATAGAAAGATTCGAGGATATCCCAACACCGGATCGAATTCGACCGGTTGAGCACATTTCACGGTGCTTTTTTTACCTCTTTCGAAGAGTAAAGATCAAGGTATTCACCGGCTCCGGTGGGACTACATTAAATCTCCTTGAGAGAAGCGAGTGCATCGAGGTAAACAAGTGGATTAACATAGTTTCCGAAGTTTTCGCGAGTTTCGGTCACGCCAAAGCTGAGGAAACTGCAAAGTCCATTTCACTTTGGTGCTTTCTCCTCTGGTATAATATCGCAAAGTGCGATCGTAAATATTGTTTAGTACCGCGACACACGGTCGCGCACACTTATGAACGAGCATCTGACACGAATTGGCGGAGGAATTTTTACCGTGCATTGCTTTGACCGAGGTTCTCAAAGAACGAAGTTACATGACATTGAAATTCTTATCGTTCATCGAAGAATCGTCTGCTCTCGCGCAAATTAGTTTTGGATACGATATTTGTTTGACTTTAATGTTGTCGCGAGTCCAATTAATGACGCTTTGACACTGTTAATTATTATTGCGAAAATTATCAAGCTGCTCTTGTATTCTGCAGTCTAGGCGGAGATTCGCAAGCGGCGTCAACTACGTTGCTTTTAATGTTGATAATATAATTAAATTGGCTCACCTCTCGGTCGTGCTCTTGACGACTTCACGCTTCCATAAACCGCAGGTGAGTTCACGAGCTGTTGCAGCGAAGAGGAGGAGGTTGATAGCCAAGAGGACGCCCACCGGGCCGTAGAAGTACGTGAGAATCTCCATGTCACCTGAAAAGCAAATATGAAGGAAAAAAAAATTTAGTATCAAGTTTGATAATTAGAACGATTTTACTTCATGAAGATGCGACTCAAGTTTTGGCAACAAAAAGCATGCGTCAAATTACAGTCCCCATATCGTCGAAAATTAACAGAAACTTCTCAAATTTGAAACGACGAGGAGCATAGAGATTAGATGAATTTTCTTTAACAATTTCACAAACTGTTCGACCACCACGATTCAGAAGTCTCAGGCTTTTCCATAAAATTTCAAAATTATGACATGTCTGAAGGATATTGATCTTTTTTAATTTTTACTTCTATCAACTTCTAATTGGTTGCATTCTTCCATCTTTTTCAACGATATGAAGAAAAAAGGAACGTATTTATTATTTCAAGTATGAAAATTGAAGAAAAAATCAATACGTGAAGCAGTTTGAAATTTCATGGGTCTAATTTGTGGTCGCGAGGTCAAGAGTCTAATGCGGAAGTGGTTAACGAATAAACTGAAGAATGTATACAAAGTATAGACTATAGGTTATATAATAAGACAAACAGCAATCAGGCATCGCAATAATTTAAACCCGTTGTGCAATGTTTGGTTACATTAAAGACCGCGGCGCGTTTACGATTAATTTATCTCGAATCACGCCAGTGGTTTGGGATCCGGTATAACAACCTCTTTTGTTTATAACCAGAGATTTCCACTTCTGAAATAGCGGAGAGAAATTGAAGAAACTGAAACTGAACGCTCGAAGTAGTTTGTATTTTTGCAGAATCATTGAAATTTACAACTTGAAAAACTATAAATTCAAAACCATACAGAATTGGATATCGAAGAATAGGAAAAACGATATTTTCCATCACCGATGACCGAAAACAAATATTCATTCGGTAAATTCAAACGGCATCTGACTTCTGACTTCAAGGGATAACGCGAATATTTCTAGAACCTTACGCAAAGACCGCGTTATTACTTATTGAGCAAAACTTCAATCGAAGTACAAATATTCAGCATTTGATTAAAATTATTCATCAAGTCACCCAGAATTATTCAAATTTATTGATTAATTTATCAATTAATTGTAAGAAACATCGTCTATTATCTCATTAATCAATGAAATGTAAAATGTGGAAAAATAATCAATTTCGAAACAATTGAGGGGGATTTTGGAAAAATCGAGTTTCTGGTATCAAACTGTTCAATAAAGACGTTTTTGCAAAATGAACAGAGAAATTTTGTATGTTCATCATTTTCTAAAATAAAATATCGTTTTTCTGTTTTAATGCGTTACTCGTCTCGCGATAACTCGGGTGAAATAAGTTCATCAAAAATTATCGGTTTAGTTAAGTTTATCAAATATTATTTCGAAAGTTTGAAAAAATGAATTTGTTCATAATCCAATAACTTGTGACTGGTTATAAGTACTATCAATAAGTGGTAGCTTGATATATGTAATTTTTTTTTTGTCAATTATGTATTCCAGTAGTATACGAAAAAATATAGTAAATTTTTTTGGCTAATTAAAACTCTTTCCTCCAGTTTGATCCTGCACTTTTGATTCTCTTCATCGATTTCGAAATGGGATCAGAGGATATTCTTGGGTTTGATTATACCCACGTTTCAATTATCGTATATCTGCGTAAACGAAAGTTCTAATTTTTGAGAACGGGGTTCAGGTTCAAAATAGCGATCGGGGAAACTCTATAGCTCGAGGGTACGGTGAGGAGTTAGTTTTGATTAGCTGTCAGTTTCCCGTTAAGAGTTCCTCCAGCAGAGCCGGCGAACTTGGCTTGGCATAAACGAAACTTTGTTGCAGGGTGTTTCTTTCGGGGTGTGCCAGGTAGTACCGAGGGGTTGCGCGAGGATATCAGTTGTCAAAATCAATGTCCGGGCCCCGCGTTTAACGGAAGTTGTATAGTTGCATTACGCATGCAGTTATTGCAGCCTGAAACACAGGGGTGAATTCGGTCCCGATAGACCTGATTTATCGATCAGTAGTATAACTGATATCCATAAAACTCGTTCAAAGTCCATTCGAGTGTGACAAACGAGTCAATCGAGAAGGGGATGACGATCAAGAAATGAAATTGAGTCACTTGAACAGTTTCCCCGAAGATCGAGGATCGTGGGACCGTTTAATAACCAGTAAAAGTAGCTTTGAAAAGTATGCGATGTGACAGTTTGACATTTTTCCGAAACGAACAACGAGGATGCCTATAATATATGAATGGTCAACAGCTGTTGAAATTTCAAGCTCTAGCAACGCCGAGACTGGAGTAGATTTGAGCTCACATATCTATGATTTTTCAATTTCAGTCACGTAGGAATTTCTCTTATTGTCGGAATTGATAATATATTGCAGGTATTACTATTTCTATATAGAAATGAATTTTCCGCACTTCAACTCTGGCTTGATAAGATCGGAAGGAAAGGTTTACCGATAAACTATAACCGATAATTCGACCATTCCGCTATTCTTCGAGGTTCTGAAAATTCGATATAAAACTGACGAGTTTCCCATCCGTATATTCTGTGAGAAATTGTTGTAAGAAAATAAGTAACAAATTCGGATACTTTCTAATAAAAAATTTAGTGATAAAAAAATGGGAATAATATTGCACGTCTGTAATTGCAGCGACTCCAAAAAGCCCTGGCGTCCTAAATTCCAAAAAAATCAGTGAATAAAAAATGAAAAACCTATTTTTGTTTGTATCGTTTCGTTGTTCTTGTGAAGGACAATAATTTTCGTGGAAGAAAAAAAAAACTGGCAAAACCTATACTTTTCAATCCAAGATGAGAAAATGGAAATCGAGTTCCGGAAGTGATGGCGGAACTCAAAGGGATGAGAATTTGAACGCTAGGCGTGGTCGCGTCGTTTGGCGGGTCGGGGTGGAAGACCGATTACTAACTACATCCCTTCGTTTATCCAGTTATATACCGTTATCACATCCAGCGGACGGTGGTCCCTGTCCGTTTCAACCCCAGCCCATGGCAAACAAACCCATAAATAGTCTCTCTCTCTCTCTCTCTCTCTCTCTCTCTGTTCGTTGTACTGCAGCACATGCATGGAGAGGCGACAGAGACTACGAAGATAATCGAGTATATAGAAGCTTGCATTGTGATCGACCCAGTTTCGCATTCTCTCTCTCGCAAATTACCCGCCCTGAACTGACCAACCCGTACGGGTCAGTGTGTACACATACGCTTGTGCTATGTGCGAGTCGCCGTGTGCATAGTTGATGTATGCAACCCGTGGGTGGTCTCCAGCGTATCTATATAAAAGCTATTTTTAAATATAGGTGAAAGATTAATCACGGCCTCCATGGCAGCTGCATTCTTATAATTATATTAGGGTGAACCACACAGATAGTAGAATTTATTTATGCGATCTAGGATTTTATTGCAGTCCGGAATTAATTCTGACAGGCATTCTGGTACGAAAACTTCGAAAAAGCAACGATTGGGGAAAAAAGAGAAGCTTATCTAACAGACAGCAAAAAATTGAGCAAGAATGAATGTCCTCTATAATGGTCGTCGTGAATACGACCCTATGCAACACTTTCTAACGTCTAAATGTCATCCAACTCCAAAAGACGGCTTGAAGATGTTTTTTTTGGACTCGGTAATCTATGAAATTTTATGAAGTAGCATTGAACGCTACCAAATGCTCATCGAATAGTATGATATGTTCGTGAAATGAAATAAAATGGCTATGAAATACTACGGAATACTTGTGAAATGATGAAAGAAGTGAACCGCATATCGTATTATGAAATGACCATGTGGTTATGCGACGGCTGAACTCATATGAAATGCCACGAGCACCACCACATTTTGAAGTAGTGACTTCCTTCTCGACTTTTGGCTGAATTTGTGGTTCTAGATGTGAAAAAAACGAATCTTCAGACTGTCTGATTTTGACATTGAAACAGTTTCTAGCATATCATCATTCTTGACATCCAGAAAATGGAAAATGGGTAAAACCTGTCAAGTTCTGTCGTTAGAGTTCGTGAAAGTTCCTGCGGGTGGACCATTGACCAAGTTCTTTTTCCTTACGTCGACAATGAAACTGCAGCGTACGTTTTGTGGCTATATTATTCCGAAATCGTCGCAGCTGAGGGGGTGGGTTGTGGGTGACTATATTTGCTTAGATTTGGCAGTTTGCCAAGGATGGCTGTTTCCCCGGTTATATCTCACTCAGTGGCGAACCATAACAAACACTATAGGTATCTTTTTCTCTCTTTCTATTCTGCTACACAGGTCAATACTTTATGCAATGAGTCTTGGATTCGATTATCATACAGCTGCTTTTCTCGTAATCATTTTCAGCGTAATCAACGCCTATGGCATTTGGTAATAATTGCGGAGCGCGTTCATTATCGAAAAAACTGCGGGAAATTGTTTTTCATAAAAATTTCGCGAATTTTAATATCACAATGTTGGTTCTCGTGTTTGCGTAGCACGTATTCGCATATACCTATGTACTACGAGTATTGAATAGTTGAAAAGCTACGTTCACGCTGTACCTACTTTTTTTTACACCCTCCACATATGCCGCAGGATAAATTCGTTGGGAGTTTGCAATGAAATCCTGTTGAAATATTGAATGCTGCTAATTTTGAACTTGGAATGAATAAATCTGACGAATATTTGTTTCCAAATTTATCTCAATACGGTCAAACATGTGTCTCATCGACTCCGCTTCTTTTCTGCTGTCCGGAAGACCCCCGCGGCTCTATCTAAAATCGCGACTGCTCTTCCGGAAGAGGAATCTGCGAATTTGTCAGTCAACCGGTCGGTTAACGAATAAAATAACATCGATCAATTCGAATGGGACCCCAGTTGCAGACTCGTAGTTGGTTCCATTCGGCTGAAATCCACTCTCAGTACGCGTCCAAAACCACGGTTTCGTCCGTTTTCGGTTTCCCATGTCGTGCGGCGATGGGTTCACTCATACGAGCATAGTTTATTTATGTGCACCGACCCGCACTCTCCGCAGTGCATTTCTCCGCATGCCCTGTATTTATGTTCCCACTTTCGCATCCACCCCTCGAACATCGGCCATCGCCAGGGTGTCTTCGGACGGGCGGCCTGGCGCCAGATTTATATCTACCCCATGTCCTGGGCGGTCCGTGCAAGTCATGGTTTCATATTAGCGGATTTTTTTCGAACTCACCGTAAAACCAGCAATTGTTCTCCCCGAAGCGGGGTCTGAGAAAGGTGTAGCCAGGTTGAGGGGGTAGGTGATCGAACAGGGCGGCCAAACCGGCGACAAGAAGAGGAAATCCCCATGCGTAGCAAGCGTATATTCTCAGCCTCACAGTCTCCTGGCCTTTTTCCAAACTGGCGGGTCTCAGATCTCTGTAACAAAATAAGGGATGTTGTCTCGTTAAATTGTATCCAGAAGGCGAACGCGGCCCGGTTTCTGACATCATAAGCGGATCTATGTTACTGTTATCCTTATCCAAATCAGGGAAAATTGTATAAAATCGGGGGTGAAGAGGTTGCACCCTCGAATTGATTCTTTTAGACCAGAAACCGTCATGATTTTAATCTTGATTGATCCAATGATTCATTTCAACAGCTGGACGTGGCGGTATAAGATTGAAGTAAAAAACGACCATGGGGCTCGAAAACCAGGGCCAACTGATAGGGTTTCTCGATTCATATACTGTGCAAAGTCCATGTTTGTAATTCAATGATAAGGGTTGAACAATGAGTTGAACCAAAGATTGTTGATAGTTAGATAAAAGTCACGTTTGAGATCGTAGTCATAATTCCGAAGGCGTTTGACGCTGTGATTTTAGCCTTTTTGTTTATTCGTGGAATAGGGTATGTCGTAAGTATGTCAGTGGCTAATTCATTGACAATAAATAAGGTGGCAAGATACGAGGAATGGAAACGTTGGCATTAAAGAAAAATTTGTGTATAACAGAGTTGTCACGACGTTTCTTTATTGGGGACGAGAGGGGTTCCAAATCCGTGATCGCCGACGGTCACCGAGGATGTCTCGACGCCGGCGGATTTAATCACCTGTTCGAAATAAATATCTGGATTAAAAATAAGCTTTTTCGATGTCAGCCTCGGTTTTCCATCGTTAAAATCACGGATCGATGAATATTATCGTCGTATCCGGTCTATAAATAATATTCGAACGGAAAAATCCCTCGCTAGCATCGCTCGTAAAATATTAGCTGTTTTTTTTTCTTTCCATACGACGTGAAAATGTGACCGTTATCGTTCGGCAATAACTTCATACGACCCCGATCATGCGTGAATGATGATGACTGTACGGAATTATACGATCAGGTGATTAAATCGTAGCTCGAACAATGACCAAGAGCCAGGTTTATGGTCATAATTATTGCCCAGTCCTCTCGTTATCATCGACAAACCCATAGAATAGGCTAGAAGCTTTAACGAGTCCGAAATTTCGACCTGAAGGGACGGTGACCATAAACCGAATCCGCATTCTCGGTTTTAAGAGGGACACTTCGACATGCTGTTAAGTGAGTCACAGTTTGTTGTGCGGGTAAATTTCTCCCTTTACAGCCCGAAAAATCTCGACCCTCGCGGCTGTATTTCAATGACAGAATTAGAAATTCAAATTCGTCCCCTCCCGCTTTAAGGAGTGCCTATAACGGGAGCAGATTGTAGTGCAGAATTATATCGATCTGTGAGATACGCTAGGATCTTGACTCCGTTTTATGGCCTGTTGAAAGAAATTGAGTTCTTCAATATTAAAGAAGAGGCTTCAACTCTGCACTCTCCACTCTCCACCCCATCGATGTAAGAGCTATACGTATAGCCAGGGGTAGAGTAATCGCCGGTTATAAGTTGATGTATCGATTTCGTCTATGAGATAGACTTACTAAAGTTGAGTCAGGGTGAGGTTAGGGTTACGGTTTGATAAGGGAGACAGTGAAGCATGGCTACATAAACGGGATCGAGTCACTTTAGGGGGTTCGTAGTCATATACGTTTACCGAAATACAAGATGCGAAGACTTGGAAATTTATGGAAATTAAACTTTAGCGGAGACAGAAGATGAATACTAAATTGCACCCCATTTTACTGCGTCGTTTCACAATAAAAATTGCCCAAAGCCACATTCGAGATTCGATTAAGTATTCAAAAATATTTCGTAGAATTCCGAAAGATTTAATAAGCTGATTTTTCAGAAACCAAAGATTCAAGATTTATCAGTTTTCAATACATTTTATAACGATTTCAAGACTGCAAAAGATTTCAAGGATTTCAGATGAGGTTCTCGACGGCTATTAACGAAAGACCGAAGCGGTGCCCTTCAAAGAGACCCTCATGATCCGTCCCTACGCGGCTGAATCTCCTTAAGTGTTATCGTCTCGTCGTACGGCGACAATTGCCAAGAATTAGACATAGGTCTAAGGTTAACGTCTCGGTCGTTCGAACGTGGATCGCGTGCCGCACGGAAGCTAAAACTGTTTTTTTCCGACGTTCTCCTCAAACCGGAGCCACTTCCAAGTATATCTAGCCAGGTACTGCACCTGGAATACAGGAAGACATTGCATACCGTGCCGCTACGGTGGAGTAGCGTCACGCGCTCTACCTCAACTTAGGCTCGTTTCACATAATTAACGGGACTCGGAAACCTCGCACGAAACAAACGCTTTTCCAAGGTCTGGTTCGAATGACGTTCTCCAGTTTCTTCGAAGTACAATTACACTATCTCAGAGTTCGATGAAAGATCGAATTAAGTATGTCGAATCTGAATATCGAGGAATCGAAGTCCTGATTCAAGGGCCAGTCCGTACCGAACGGTGTGAATGTAGCTTGAAGAGCAGCCGATCGTGAATGCAGGAACAAAGCAAGTGCGAAAACGAGTTTTGCCGGATCGAAGAATACCTGGAATCGCGAGGTCGCTAGGGTCCAATGGGATAATAGGCGAGTAGGGAAGGATAGGGTTGACGATGACGAGGGAAGACCGAAGTGTGTATCATTATTTTTTTTTCTCATCACATTCTTCAAGTGATGTCAAATATTATTATTCGCTCCAAAGGAAGTCCTTTCCCGCATCTAGGAGTCCTTATCCTCTCAGCTACGTCGAGGAGAGCCTCTAGAGTCCTTGAGACGGTTCTCCAATCCAAACAACGCCCTGAAGTCCGGGTGGTAAAGAGGGCCTGGGGACTCAACGATTGTCTGCTATTCCCAAAGTGGAGAACTGCTAATGAAGGGGATCGATTTCAACGACCGATACACGCGGGCTTCGAATCGTCAAATTTCATTATCGAAGTGGCATCAGCCTCATTGTTCGGAGAGCGAGGAAAATAATTCAAGAGCATCAGGCTCCTTCGGTGAAACACAAGAACCATGAGACGGTCTCCACAATTACGTGAGTCCTGGTGCATAAACTGTGACGACACGTCGTATTTAGCCACTATCTGCATGTTGCAGATGTCACTTTTTGTTAAGGTTCTCTCTTCTTGTTTCTCGTGGTGAACCGAGAAACAGAAGCTGCAGTAAGTAGCGAATGCAGAAGATTGATGAGTGAAAAAAAAACTGGATGCAAAAAGCGCACCGAGTGAAGTGAAGTGAAGTGAAGTATGAAAAAGTTATGCGGGATCGACTGACTGGCGCGGCCTTCGTATGTCGCAGAAATTCTACCTCATAAAGACATTCCACGTTCATCCTCGTCCTTCCGCTTGTGATCATCTCTTCTCATTTCTGCCGCCATTCTTTGACATCGAGATATACGTGGAAGGAAATTTTTTTTTGCATTCAATTTTCCGCACCGACTGAACATAGCGATCCGGCGATATTGCCAATAGAAATGCGGGACTGTTACTTCAAAGAGATATCATCGAACTTTGCTAGCCATATTCGAATATGACGTAGTTTAAACATTTTGAGGGTCGTAATAGACGGAATAAAATCGAACTGCGAACCTGCCTCATCAAATCCAAAATAGCGACTCGCCACTCGTCCAGGCTTATCGTTAGGTGGATGGGAAAGAATTACCAGGGGATTTGGGATCGCCCTACAGAAAAAACCGGGGATTATTATCCCATCGAGGAAAATGATTGCGAACTAATAAGTAGCGGGAATTATTACATCCGAAAATCTTCAGAAGAGACGATGTCTGCGTGTTCCATGGTTTTAAAGTACACGTGAATCCCGCATCTGATGGGAAACCAGAGTATGCGAAGGGTTGACTCAAAAAGCGAAGTGAACGTTCCAACCCGAGGCATACAGACACTCTATTCATTGACGCGAGTCAAAAGGTAATGTGCTTTTAAGTAGATGAAAATTAATGAACTGATGTTGCGAAGCCGTCAGTCGTGAGCCTGTTCAAGAGGGTTTGTCTGGTGCGATCATGCGCCGGTAGAAACCAGGACGTAATTCTTAGTGCATTCAAAGAGGTTTAATGTCTCCGTTGTAAAAGCCTCCGAGAGTCTGAGTATACACGGAACGTTATAAAAGTTGCCAAGTTTATAATTACCGAGAGTCATAACGACGCTCTTTCGCTGTCTCTGGTAGTGAAGAATTAATCAGGGAATACTTTTCAGGCGAACTGATCAGGGGACATTTCTTTTTTAATCAAAATATACTCGATGCACGGAACAGAGTGATACCTACGTTACGTAAGAAATCACTCCTCCGCGTTCGCCACACGGACTTAATGAAAAGGACCGCGAGCCCTTTGTGCGAGGCAGCCTCCTTTGTGCCTTTGCATTAAAATTTCTAGCCGTTCGTTGAATATTAATAAGTCACCAGACCCGGGACGAAGGGCGTTTTAATATATATATATACGCACAGTAGTTGAGCGATGATCCAAAACCGAGAGATTATCCGAAGGATAAAGGAATACTCGGCGCATGCGCAGATCGCGTGTGATCTACTTCCCACCTTCCGCGCATCAGCAGCGCCATCTTCTATTGACGGAGCGACGCCTCTCTCGTGTTTTGGTTGACTGGCGATTAATGGCGAGGTTTTTTTTTCTCGTCTTGTTAACTCAAAACCGATGAGCACGTCCTTATCGTATTCTTGAGTTTCGATGGATGGAATAAACTCATTCCTGTCATGTTATAATTTATCCAAGCGTTGATCCGCATCCGCCACCGCTCATTTAAATCGCGCCTTTGAACTACGTTGTGATTGACGTGTTCGGCATATGCACAAAGTCTGCACAGAGGATCCTTTCACACAGTGGGCGGCTTGAGAACAGAGTCGACGATATCCAGAGGTCAATGCAGCGGATATAATTCGATTTTTAACCCACACTAGTCAAGACGCCTCCGCTGACGTCGGATCAACGGTTATGAACTCCTCTGCACTCGTCCCACACTTCATACTCTCATCAATATTTGCAAGGATAATAATCTTCTTTCTTACAATTAGTTCTGCGAGAACACTGGAACAGAATATTAGGATCAGTCCGATCTTTCGACCCTAAACATGGATTTTAATTAAAACTTGTCCATGGACGAGGTCCTACGAGTCTCGCAGCCTCCGTCCCCGATATTCAAATCAAAAGCGGACCAGTTCGGCAGCATCTGGTCAAACGGAAGTGAGGCGTTGCAAAATTGTTGTTAAAAAGTTTGCCTTCCTCCTCGCGATGTCCGTACGAGTTGGTCAGCTGTTTTCAATCATTATTTAATCAGATGCACACATACTGAACCTTGTAGAAAAAGTATCAGCAATTTATAGACGATTGGATGGAATGAAATTAATATCACATCTTGTTGTACAGGATCTGGGTGATTATCATTCACTGCAACGTGTGCTAATAAAAGTCAATAAACTGAGAGTGAAGACAAGTTGAATACTATATCAGCATTAAGTAACTATAAATCGTCAGTATACGAAGAATTGATTCATTCAAGTTTATAGATATTAACATACATGCTCTCTCGCTAGAATAATGAACATAAATGATAACATCAGACTGCATGGTATGGTATTATCGATTGAAATGCAGAGTTAAATGTCCATCACGTAATTTACACACGCAAGTACCGTTAAATTTGCATAACAGCAGTATCCATCAATCTGGACGAAGTCATCGCAAGTCAGATGACCAGAATACCGCACTAATTGACACTCAAACAAATACTCTGCATACGACGTCTGATTGATCATGTTAATTGCATGTCAGACTTACAAATTGTTCTTTTCATTCATTTCTCATCCAATGTTCGACACCAAGAAGCATAAGCTTCTCTTGAACATGTACTATTCATCAAATGAACGAGGCTCTCGTCTCATTTCAGAGAACAGCATCCACAGATGACACCGTAGGTAGCACGATACCACGATGATTAAAAAGTCCGAGGATGCTGAGCAAGCTGAATTGTTGCATGAAAAAAAGCAGTGCTTGCAGAGTCTGTGTAATTAATGGCGCACCGTTTATGGACAATAACCGAACGATATTTTGCCGTGCCATGGAGGATGGTCATTTTTATGAATATTTTTTTGGCCGATAACTCCGTGCTCCGTTCGATATTAAATTTCGGATCTCAATTAGCCCGTTTTACACCGAGTGTTGCGGGTAGGGCTTTGTCGCAGAGTGTAATTAACAGAGTTACCACGAAAGCTAATCAATCGCTAGGCCGGCAAAGCCACCGAAGCCAGGACCGAAGGTATGTACAGAAGGGACGGGATGTATTAATTATTGGTTCAAACCACACTGTCATACGGCTTCTGTTTACGCCAATCGATCAAAAACTTCACCGGGTGCTCGGTGCACTTCCGGAAATCGTGGAAACGTTCGTTCCAGTTCCGTTTGGAGTCTGATCCTCAACTGCAATCGAGTACATGAGCTCGGGGATCTAAAATCTGATCCTGAACATCGAACAAGAGCTGTGTGTTCAAGTAACTATAGTTACAGCCCAGGATCAGTACGTAGGTGTACAGAGGGACACGTTGAACATGGCGTAGGCTATATGTACGGTATCGGAAAGCGATTACCGTGGTAACGTATGGGCATCATCATTATCGTCTCATGATCATTATTATTACTGACGAATGGGCAGGTAGGTGTGGGAACAAGCAAACTATGGGAGATATGCTGTTCATGCGTAGAGTCGGCAGAAATTCGCAATTCGCAATTAGTTGAATGAATGATCAGACATAAAATGCAGTTATGTGTGCCTATAGTTCTGATTTATTGGCAGTTTTTCCATGAAACTCTCGACTAATGATTGAAAAATTCTTAGATATCTATCTAACGGTACACGTGGAATTTAATCGCTTCGGATAATTCTCATCGAACGCACGTACGCGAATAAACAATCGATCTGAAGACTGAAGACCGAGCCGCCAAATTCAAACAGATTCCAAAACTATTAATTATGCTGACTGCTTTTTCGCCGAGATGAAAATATTTGTATAGAAAAATTGCAAACTTTGAAAGTTTTTTAACCGCTAATAATTATTCAGCCAATAATTAATCTACAGCCTGTCTTTTCGTTCTTTTTTCTTTTTTTCAGTCACCAGCGATTTCAAATAACGCCAAAATTGATCGATGTATCGATGCATAAATCTTCGTTTCGAGGTCCAAAGAATCACCTCCGACTATTTTCAGTTTGACGTCTGGGTGTGTGTATGTATGTGTGTGTGTGTGTGTGTGTGTGTGTGTGTGTGTGTTTGTGTGTATGTGCGTGACCACATTTTTGTCCGCGCGATATCTCGAGAACGCGTGGTCGGATTTCGATCAACTTGGGCTCAATCGACGGGGCTTTTCTTAACTTAGAACTGATTAGATTTTGGCATCGATCGGATTAGTACTTTTTGAACTATTCAAATAACAAAATTCTAAAAAACACAACAAAAATGACGATATCTTGAGAACGAATCAACGGATTTCAATGAAATTTGGTACCACATGGTTTTTTTGATCAATGATCACGAATCTGAAGTCAGTTTTGCCAAATTTTCATTTGGCGTATTCGATATGCTGCAAAAAACTAAAAACATTTGAATTTGGATGAAACTTGGTACTCGTAGGTTTTTTGGGTCACTGATCCCGAATCTGAAGTCAGATTAGCGAAATTCAAAATGGCGAGTCCGATTTGCTGCGAAAAATACTAAAAACATTCGAAATCTTACGGAAATTTGTACTCGAAGGTTTTTTGAACCACTGATCAAGAATCTGAGGTCAGATTTACAAATTTCAAAATAGCTGAGAACCAAATAAATAACGGGAAGTTCGAAGGCTGGCTCATAGTCAGCCCAAACCCGCTTGTTTTTTATAGACTGTACCTAATCTCTAAAAACGTTGGTTTATGATTCTCACAAGTTTCTTATTTTTTTCTTTCCTCGGTTCCGATTTACAGCTCCGGTTTTCAAACCCACGGTCTGCATTCGTGCCGTTCGAAGTAAGGTATTCGCAACGGTCAAAACATTCCAGTGACCAAGCGTCATCTGGCATCCGTTCGTAGTTTTTCTTTTCCTCTTCAAACTCCTCCTTTTCTCCCTCCCCTCTCCTACTCTTCTCTTACTCATTAAACTCGAATGGATTTCTGCGAACGTTATAAGAGCCTTGGAACGGCCTTGCATCCTCGTTTTATGCCGCAATAGCCTACTCCGAGGAAGCTTGGAACCCGAGGTCACCACGCCCAGGGGCAACCGAGTCATCTTCAAACCCATTACACCGCATCTGCACGTTGTACGTTGCAGCTAGTCTAGGTACTAGTTGCATCTGTGGATGACTGAGCTTCCGCTATCATTCTCTTCAAGTCCTTCTCTTCCTCCTTTCTAAAGTCTCGTTTTTACTAGATACAACGATTTTGAGTTTTGTATCATGTGACCAAATTGTTATCCTCACAATATCTCGAGAACTAGTTCGCGGATTTCGATAAAATTGTGCGCGATCGACGCGATTCTTACAAACTCAGAACCGATTAGATTTCGGCTTCGATCGGTTCAGTATCTTCCGAATTATTTGAATAACAAACTCATCACGAATCTGAAGTCAGATTGCAAAATTCAAAATGGCGGATCCAATTTGCTATAGAAAAACACTGAAATGATTCAACATCTCATGAAAATTGGTACTCGAACGTTTTTTAAACCGCTGATCAAGAATCTGAGGTCAGATTTGCAAAATTCAAAATAGTTCAGAGGCGGCTCATAGTCAGCCCAAACTCGCCGATCGTTTTACTTCATTCTACATCATCACGTCCGGATGATAAAAATTGATCATCGAAGAGGCATTATGATATTGGTCGAAAAGATGACCGTTCTCAGAGTGATTGCGAAGTATTTCAGCTGCTTTTTACCTTAGTTTCATTACATCAAGCCACCTGCATGGGTCTATGATAATTGGAGGCCAGAAGTTCACCGGATGCGGGGTTTAAGGTTTCCGTAAATATATTCGGTTACGGGCCGCATGTGGCCCTTAGAAAGTCCTTTTCCTGCACAAGGTCGGTTGGACACATGCGTTTCTCGAATACCCGCTGGGCCAATGGCGGTGGAAATCGTGGTCAAGAGTTCAACAGACTTCCGTTCGAGGTGCATACATTGCGGGATAGATGAAGAGAAAGTGAAGAGGATGAGAGGCTGGATAGAAAGTTGAAGGGAAACAAAAAAAATCAAGTACCACTGGAATTTGATCATCGAGAAAAGATGTTCGAGACCCTCTAGAGTCTAGCGCGTGCCTGACATCTGTACAAACTCTTCGTCACGGGAAATGCGCTGACTCTTCGTCTTCCAGGATCGTAAACCTTTCGACGTTGTACAGTATTGCAGCATTTCGAAGAAATTTTCAGACCCTGGTGTCTTCTTGTTTTCTGAATCCGTTCTATTACAATGACACCGAGTTTCAAAACTTGAAACATTGAAGATTGCGGAAGTTATAGTAATTCTTGTAGTTTTTGCAGCAAACTCGACTACCTAACTTCGAGGATTTTCAATGTTTTCTGATGAAATTTGAAAGGCTCATCGACAATGTCAGATTTTCGATTGATTACTGACTTCGAAAAATCGACGAAGCCTGAATGACCTCAAAATCAATATTTCAAAGTTCAGTTTACCCTACCGAAAAAGGCACTTTGACAGTTTTTCCATATCTTCCTCCGGGTCGAATTTTGTATATTTTTTCACGGTACATTTTTCTCATCTCAAAACAGCATTCTATGAGAAATTGTGATAAAAAAAAAAAAATTAGAGAGACTCTGCGGTCTTTTTGCTCGGGTTGCAGATACGCGTGGGAGACAGAGCTGAACAAGGTGTCATTGTCCGGCCCTTGAGAACGGACTGACTAACCGCGGTCCGCGCGCTCGGGTCAGTAGCTTTTAATATGATCTACGAACTGTGTACCGTTTCCACGAATAGCCGACGAAAGCTCGTGATCATAATCAAGCCAAACACGATTCGAAGAATATCGACTGCCCTCACGTTATTTCAGTGAGGAATTATCGTCGAATAAATCGACTGCACTTTTCGCTCCGCAGCGAGTTCGAGCTCTGGTTGATATTCTACAAATCTGTTGAGAGTACCCTCGACACGAAACACGCGTGTATTTAACGCCTGGTGGGTAATTGAAAAAAGGCATCACGCGCGGCGTGGCTTCTGGTAGAAATCAGGAATCCATTAGCAAATTATTCCGCAATGATTTACGGCACCCGGGACGCGACGCGGTTTTTACCGAATGCTGGTTCCGTCAATCCGAGGGAAAGAGAACGGGAGGTGAAAGCAGCCGAGTGAGTGGGACGCGGTTTTTCTCTCCTTCTTTCTAAAAACGATTTTTTACTTTTTTTCCGTTTATCTTGTTTTTTACCGTCGAGGCGCCATGGCATCGACTCTGGATATAAACTTTGTGGCCCGAATCGAAAGAGAAAAAAGAACGATATAACATATATATTCAAGTGGAGCCTGCAGTCTGGGTGATCTTGAGAGTCGAGTTGAGTGAAATTCTTTGAAGAGAGATGACTCAAAAGTGTGACTGACGCGTTAATTCACGGTCTGTGAATCTCGTAGGGTCTCTGTACGTCTACATGCACAGTGTATACCGAAATTTATACAGACTTGTTAACATGGCATCCGCACGCGTACCTTGTAACGCGTCTCGCACTTTATGAATGGAATGTGAAAAAGTGCACCAGAGATTAACCAGCCTTCTTTCTTTCTCCCTCTATCTTTCACCGCCAAACCGGAAATACTCTCTTGCTTACAGCGAGGGCAATAAGACGGTTAGGTTTCAGGCCGAACCTTTCAGCAATCCGAAAATCCTTCGGGTACCAATTTTTATCGAAATCTGTTCAAACGTCGATTATTTTCATTTTTGAAAAGATTGTTCTTTGAATAGTAAAAAAAAATACATACAGATGCATCTGCAAATGGTTTCACGTCTGAAAATCGAAATTGAAACTAAAACTTCTCGAACCAGTAAAATTCTATGAAAGAGAGATTATGGAGTTTATTTTTTCAAATACTTTCCGCGTTTGAAAGAGAATTTGGCGATTTTTTTTCAATACGCAGGATAATGATTTCAGATAGTCTGTAAAAAAAATCAACGAGACCCTGAATTTCGAATGAACTTCGAGTGTAACTAGAAATCAAGGTTTTTTCCCCCGAAAATCCGGTCGAGTTCGTTCCCTTAATTCAATGACATCTGAAAACTTTTCATGAAGAATTAAAACTCCAGCAGCTTCATTGGTTTTCGAATTATTTCAAGAGATTTGATGAACTATCATCAGCGAGATGCTTTTAGCAGAACAATAAAGCTTTTCCCAACATTCAATTCTCGTTCCATCGGCACAGAACTTTTTTTTCAGTCTTTCATGTGAAAAAAAGGGACTCAAAAAAAAAAATATATTTGAAAGCATCGACTGCAGCGTGCTAGCAAGAAATTTTTTCTAAATATAATTCTGCTATGGGTAGAAATTAGTATTGATAAGTGAAATTGGAGTCTGATTATAGCAGGTGGATATTCAGTGTGTTTTCGAGCATTGCACCTGTTGGGCTAAAATTGTTTCTTGACCTAGCACACAGGGAATGAGACGGCACCGTGGCGTGACCGCGCCTCAGAAAAAAGCGAGAAGCTTCTGGCCCGGCGTAATAACCATAGATCAAGAAAGCACATACCTCGGAGTGTTAGGGCGCGGGAGCATAATCCAAAACCGCGAATATAATCCTAATGACAATAATAACCGGCTCACACGGAAGTGCGATGCGCTCGTAGACACATACCGTGTTTATTAAGTCGGATTAGCGTAGGTTTAACACTAAATTTCTCTAAATGACAGCATCCTGATTATAACCGGTAGCAATTAAGCAATTGCAACAGTTTCCATGCCGTTGCATTGCTAGATCCATGGATACTCTGCATAGCGTCCTTAAAAGCGTCCGAAATCTTCGTTGCAGAGACTCAACTTTCTTCAATCACAGGAGCTACTGATTCCAATTTCAGACGCATCAAAAGCTACTATCACGTAATTATTAAGAATTGTTAAAGCTCTCAAGGATTTTTGTCAAGATAAAGAATTCTGAAGAATTCCTAAGACTTCCATTGTCTATCAATTACTTCAAAAATGACAGAGAGATTACAGAACGACGCCCGATACGAATAAAAGCACGTTTCAGATTCCGGGTGGAACAGAGCACGTTTCAGATTCCGGGTGGAAAAGAGCACATTTCATATTCCGGGTGAAAAAGGGCACGTTCCAAATTCCGGGTGGAACAGAGCACGTTTCAGATTCCGGGTGAAAAAGGGCACGTTCCAAATTCCGGGTGGAAAAGAGCACGTTTCAGATTCCGGGTGGAAAAGAGCACGTTCCAAATTCCGGGTGGAACAGAGCACGTTTCAGATTCCGGGTGGAAAAGAGCACATTTCATATTCCGGGTGAAAAAGGGCACGTTCCAAATTCCGGGTGGAACAGAGCACGTTTCAGATTCCGGGTGAAAAAGGGCACGTTCCAAATTCCGGGTGGAAAAGAGCACGTTTCAGATTCCGGGTGGAAAAGAGCACGTTCCAAATTCCGGGTGGAACAGAGCACGTTTCAGATTCCGGGTGGAAAAGAGCACATTTCATATTCCGGGTGAAAAAGGGCACGTTCCAAATTCCGGGTCACAAATTCCGGGTGGAACAGAGCACGTTTCAGATTCCGGGTGGAAAAGAGCACATTTCATATTCCGGGTGAAAAAGGGCACGTTCCAAATTCCGGGTGGAACAGAGCACGTTTCAGATTCCGGGCGGAAAAGAGCACGTTTCATATTCCGGGTGAAAAAGGGCACGTTCCAAATTCCGGGTGGAACAGAGCACGTTTCAGATTCCGGGTGGAAAAGAGCACGTTCCAAATTCCGGGTGGAAAAGAGCACGTTTCATATTCCGGGTGAAAAAGGGCACGTTCCAAATTCCGGGTGGAAAAGAGCACGTTTCAGATTCCGGGTGGAAAAGAGCACGTTCCAAATTCCGGGTGGAAAAGAGCACGTTTCATATTCCGGGTGAAAAAGGGCACGTTCCAAATTCCGGGTGGAACAGAGCACGTTTCAGATTCCGGGTGGAAAAGAGCACGTTCCAAATTCCGGGTGGAAAAGAGCACGTTTCAAGTTGACTCGAATACTAGCACGGGTTGACTCGAATTAGCACATTTCGGGTTGACTCGAATACTAGCACGTTTCAGGGTGACTCGAATACTAGCACGTTTCGTTAATATTGTAATCCGATTGCCATTGTTAGACGGATTATAATATTACCGAAACCGTGCTAGTATTCGAGTCAACCCGAAACGTGCTAGTATTCGAGTCAACCCGAAATGTGCTAGTATTCGAGTCAACTTAAAACGTGCTTTATTCCACCCGGAATATGAAATGTGCTCTTTTCCATCCGGAATCTGAAACGTGCTCTTTTCCACCCGGAATCTGAAACGTGCTCTTTTCCACCCGGAATCTGAAACGTGCTTTTATTCGTATCGGGCGTCGAGAAGATTCTGAAGAATTTCAGAGCTTACAGTCGAGTTCCTTTTTTTCTTACACTGAAAACTTTTGCAATGTGAGTGTTTCTATTAGGACTTTCAAGGGTACCGAGTCCGTTGGTGTGTCGCCTCGTTGGTTTTACGTTAACGGTGATTCCGGTAACTGAAATTTCCACACGCGTTGACCGTGATTCTGCTTCCGGTGTCAATCCTGTATACCTAGGAAGGTACCGCACACGCGGGAGTTCATGGCTCTTATTATCTGGCTCGAAGCTCAGGTAGTGCGGTTACAGTTAAATCACGGACGTTGATCCAGTTTCACGACAAGCTTTGAAAGATTGAGTAGATTCGAATTCTTCGAATAGCTAACTAACTGAATTTAGAAAAAGAGGAGTGAATCGAATAAATCAATCCACTTTCTACGGTCTGACACGGGGCGTGCGGATGATTTGAATGGAATTTATTTTTATTTTTTTACCTCCCGCATTGAATAGCAGTTTTTTACGCGTTGGGGTAGAAAATTGCTAGATTGGTTGCCTTTGAGGAAACGCTCAAACATTGGGAGCGAAACTTTTCAGGGGTGCAGTAGGTTGACGCGATTTTCAAACTACGCGGTTCGATTGCTGATTGGATATTTTTCGAGGATCACAGAAAATTAATATTGCGATAAGAATTTTTCTGCTCATCGTATTAATTTTCTAAAATGTCGACGGTATTCTGAATTATGCGTACCACCACGATAGACACGATAGAAAAAACATCTCCAATCAATATTTGAGATCGAGGCTATTTGCTTCACCTTATCTAAACGTATATATTTGCTCTTTACGGGTCTGGGGTGACTTTTATCTGCAGTTTCGGTTGATAAACATCGAAGAACTTCAGTCCGACGTGAAACTAACAGACAGTTTATGTCCTCCGTATTGAATCATGATGAAAAAAATTATCCTACTCTGTTACAATGAGCCTTACAAGGATTTTTCCCTATAGCCGTTAATCAATTGTAAGGATCCTCATTGTCCGTTTCTCGTTACTCCATCCTTCGGGCTCGTTCTTAGCGCAGGTAAGAACTTAGGGGTGTTTGCGAAGGGTTTTTCTACAGGATTTTACGTGTAAACTGAGAATTACTTTGGGTCGGGACTGTGAGCATAGTCTATAGAATTAGTTAGGTACTAGCTGCACCGCATCCAGGTATAGAACGTCCACCTCTGACCCACTCGCTGCAGTGAGCTATTGGCACGCACGCGGAGATGGTACGGGATAGAAAAATGCTGACAAAACATTTTTATGGGAAAATTCACGTCCATTAAAAGATTACGAAAACCCGAAATCCGGATTTGGGCGGTACTTCAAAACCGAGATACGGAGAGAAAAAGTATGAAAGAACGAGATATTTCCAATTGTGAAAGATAAACGTTCTATGTTTCGATCAGGAGACGTATTTTCAGTGATTCGGCCTGAAGTATAATACGAAACACTTTTTTTTTTAAATAGATTGATTCATTGCCTCAGTGATTATTTTGTACTCGGAGCTCGTGAATTTTCATGTGGTTCATGGAATAAATGAACGCAATATGTTGTATGGAACGATATAAAATGTTTTTCTCCCACGATCTGAAATGGGACGTTCTTAATTCACGGAAATGAGATACGAGGCTCACCATTCACAATTTGAGTAAGCACGTTCTGCATCCAAACTCCTAGAAGCACGTTTTTCATTCAAATTTTGTGATATGACGTTCTTCTTCTAAAATTTCACTTCACAGTCTTCATTCGAAATTTCAGACAGGATGCTTTTCTTTCACGACTTGAAGTAGAACGTTCTTCATTCTAAATTTGAGATACGACGTTGTTGTTTCAGAATTTGAAATTCTTCGTCCGCAATTTGAAATAGGAGGTCCTTTCTCCCAAATTTGAGATAAAATTAGATATTCTTTCTTCAGGAATGGAATCAGCGCGATCCTAATTCAAATTCAGGATAAAATTAATTCCGTTTTCACAATCTTAAATACGATGTTCTTTCACAATTTCAAACACGAGGTTCTTTCAAATTTTTGATAATGTGTTTTTTCATCATTTGAAATGGGACGTTCTTCATTCAAAATTTAAAATAGGTCGTTCTTATTTGATAAACTGGTATAAGACGTTCTTTCTTTCATATTTTATATATATTCTATATATCATTCTTCCGTCTATATATAATATTATGTTTCATTAACTTGTACAGTTTCATTGGTTTGCGGCTGGTTTTTTCAAATGGCAATTCATTTCAATGGCAGAACATTTCCCTTCATCGATCAATTTCCTCGTATACATATATACATATATATATTTTTTTTTTGCTTTTTTGGCTTCTCCTATGAATTGTACAGAATACAAGGGACTCTCTTTGTGTGCTCGTGGATAATTCGTGATCAACAGAGTACCCGCAGTTTTAATCCCTTCATGAATGGATGAAGGTACGGTTTTTGATTGGTCCACGTACGCGGCTTGTATGAAACCCTCTCAGACGCACACAATGAAAACGTACGCTAGCTCGGATCACGATCCCAAGTGGAGCTTAGCCCCCGGGTTCGACTCTAATTAATTCACCATATTTCCTCATTCTAAACTCATGTACTACGTACATGACTAGAAGGCCTAATATTGAAATTCTGAGGAAAATTGAAACTCTGTAATCTTATCTAATTTCACACTATAGATGATATTTTCTAATCTAATCCGGCTTCTCATCTACCCTTTTCGACAAGTAAGCGCTGCGGACATGAAAGAGCGGACGTGTGGATCACTGCGGTTTATTATCAGAGATTATAGACCGCAGGCTCACCAATATGCGTCTCGTGATTAAACCACCGTTTGTTTATCCAACGTCAAAAGGACCGCTTCTAATCATTGGCTCCATTCGCCCCTCGAACCACCGTGTGGCTTCCACCGCAGCTGTAATACGGTAGATTTTCCAAATTCTGACTCTTGCTGTGATCCGAATCGAATGAGAAGAAGTTGATGTTCGACGAAAGGAAGAGAAAAGATGTAGCCGGTTTTATAAACATCGGACAAAAGTCTGACCGGGGGTTTCGACTACCAAATTAACCAATTAAGAAGGGTCGTCTAGGTCCGTCCAGGGCCACGGTTGTGACCCGAAACTCTTGGAAATATGCGTGCCGTGGGTCGTAGATAGGAATCGGTCCATCCCTAATTGCCGGGAGCTATGGGCCAAAGGATTTATGAGAGTCTGACCACGCAGAGGCCCGGACCCAGGGGCGACCGTGTCCGAAAAAAGGGCCTCAACGGCACGGCCGCTGCAGGGCTTCAGATAACATCTAGACATTTGTTCGAACCTTTAAGCTTCGGTAATACACGCGCCTACGCTTCTTGCACGTGGTCAAAGAAAATATATTGTAGGTATACGGCTTTTGCAGTTGAATATAAGAATGCAGGGTTTTTATCGTGCCCGGAATAGAAAGCCAGGACCCTATTTTCTAGACTCTTAAAATTTTCGACGAAGTATGCAACTGGCCTTGCAGAGATTCCGATCAGTAAGTTCTGATGGGAATTTCGGAAAAATTCGAATTTTTGATCTTGATATTACAAGAAAACCCATTATCCAAAATCAATGTACTAATACTTCAATTACGGTAGAACGGGTCTTGAAATCAAATCCCAACCTTCTGTGATGAAACCATAGTGTTGAAATTCATTCCACAAGTCGAAATCTACTGCAATTCCAAGATTACTGTAAGGAATTTCGAATTGGACTTTTTTTTTTTTGTAAATTCGAGGTAAAAAAGATCCACTATTTTGATAAATCTGTGAAATCCATCCTCAAAAAAAGAAGACAGATTGTCTCTCAGAATCAGGATCGAAGATTTCATTTGTCGGCCATTGAAATAACGACTTGAAAATTTCGTTTGCGAAAAAACGGTATTTCGACATTTTCGGAAAAATTTGCTTACAGACAAAAAGAAATAAAAAAAAATTAAGGACATTCAGTTTTTTTTCGACAGATCGCACACAGATCGTCGGTGAGGAAATCTGTTTAGACTGGAACTACGGATTTAGGAAACTATTTTGCGATCCAAAGTTCAGTGATCACGTGCAGAATCTTTGTTCAAGACTGAAACCGTTAGTCTGTGTGTGTGTGCGGTATAAAAGCGAGGAGTGGTGAAGTTGAAAGATTAAAACAAAGAGGAAAGATTCCACTCGCTCAAAGAATTCGACTCAGCCTCGCACGTGTGTCGCATTCCAACTGTTCCCTATATTTGGTTCGTCGTAGTCGTCGCCGTCAGCTCATCCTCAAAAGGCCGGCACCTTATACCTCTGCATCGTCGGGCCACGGTTAATATGAAAGACACTCAAAAGAAGTTAGGACCAAAAATCACGTACACGAAACGAGTGTAAAAGAAAGAAAAAGGAAGGAAATTTACAATCCGGCTGATGCCTCAAATTGTTTCACAACTCGGACATCGAGCAAAATCAAAAGTGCGGAAAGTAGTTTGAAGTTTGCAGCGTCAGCCGAGGCAAGTGCTTCGAAATTTTCTATTCTAATCAGCTGCGAGTGGGCGAAAATGAAACCCTAGGGCGAAAAGTGGATCATTTACGACGTGCGCATGCGCCGAATTTCCTTTTTTCCTGCTCTCCCGAATGAATTATAAGGACTATTTTAAATTTACTTGCGTAATGAACGTGGAGTGGCAATCATTTTTACCGTCACTTGGGAGAGGAATGCGTATATTGCGAGACGATCGATAACCTCGTGCAATATTTTCCCCCCCAGTTAAAATCTGGCCAAAGCGTGAGAGACAGGCTTAATTTAATAACGAAGAAACGCCCCACTAGGTACTATTTGCTCCGAATTTCCTCTCACCGCGTTAGCTTCAGATAAACGAGCACTCTGGACTCTCCAGTCCTAGAACCACTTCCGTGGAGGTTTAAATCTCGAAAGGAAAACCCCAAGAAAGAATTTTCAGACCTGGTATTTTTTTTCTTCGGCTCTGCTGCACCTTTTTTTTCTTTCTTCTTCTCTCGGTTCATTTTCTGCTCGACTTCCTGGTTAAATTTACCTTGGAGTTTTACCTGTACCACGAATTTTTTTTTGTTCCATCTTCCGGGAAGGACGACACAGAAAATCCTAGAGAAGTCTCTTCGCCCGTATAATCTATAATGGTTTTGTTCATATCCAACGTTCAATTTGTTTCTCGATTAGAACCGGTGGGATTTAGGGGGTTTCAGAAAGTTGGATCACTTCCCAAAACTCCCGTTGGCTATTCCGCATCACCGGATTAAGGGAACCTCTGATAAATCACAACCCTGCACCGTGGACATACCAGCATGCAATTTTTTAGCATCATCCTGTCTGGCCAGAGACAAAGCGGTTCAGACAAGGGTGAAGCCGAACGAAGGAGACTCTTACACCCCTCAAAGAACGATCATCATTAATCTACGAATGACGTTGGAAAAATTGATTAAAGTTTATCAACCTCACTATAAAGTCTAGTTTGAAAATGACTTGTGGAGAGTAGAGAATTTTTACCGCCAAACTAAATATATAACCGAGGCAGAGGAACGTCAAAGAGTGTATTTATAACGGATAAGAGAAACAGCTAGAGAGTTCAGGCTAATTGCAGGAAGTTGAAAAACAGAGTCAGAGTCAAGGGACTCACTCGGAATGAGTTGAGACACGGTTCGTTGTTCTCCAAAAATGTCGATCGTACCACCACGGGGCGAGCAATAAAGCACTCAAATCTGGGACAAATTTAATGTCAGTTATATCCAATGTCGTCGACCTTTCACAATGCTCTCATCCATCCTTCATCCATCAAATGCTTGAACCCGCTGTGATATGTTCAATTTCTTTCCGAAGATTGAACGACCAGAACCGAAACTCGAAGAAACTTTAATGGACCGGAAATTGATAGCAGGATGATCAAACGCGAGGTGGTTCGATGTACCCTCGATATTTTCACTTGGCACCCCAACTTCGAGCCGGCGAGGAACCCTTTGAACCTGTATACTTACCGGTGCGGATCTTAATTTCAAACTAACGACTAGATACGAGGTTGTTCGTTCCGTCAGAAATTGCGAGTCATGATGGGCGGAGTGGAGTACGAAATGCAATAAGAGGACCTCCCAGTGCAGACGTCTCCAGACACTTTAACGCATTTCAGTGTCTAACCAACCGGGGAACCTTGACAATTTGACACCCCCTGGTTTTCCACAGTCGGTTGTACCCGGTTTCTCGCAACGCTGATCAAGGAATATTGGACAGGATATCACATTGCATTCCCTTTGCCAATTTTATAGAATCGAATTATCATCAAGTAGTCTCATGCATGGTGACTCCCACTTACAGAGCGAGGCATCAACGAGATGACTGTAAAAAGTGTTGAAGAGAGGCTCAGTGGTAATCTAATAAAGTCAAATGGAGGAGCGATTACGTTCTACCGAGGGCCTCCAGTTATCTCAGCACGTAATTTATGGTCTAGGGTGTAGAGAGGAGGTGGTTTCGGTTCTGGTTAATTCGTCGGTCCACGTCGCCACCCTCCATCTCAATTTGGCGTATCATAGTACGCGGGTTGAAATTTCGACTGCACTTTCACCCGGATTAATAATCGTAAATGGAATCCCATCTCTGGTTATAAATCGTTTCTTTTCCTCTTCCACTCGAATTTTTCGTAGGCATAAAAAAAGCACTCTCCGAGACAATAAGAGCCCCGGATAATTTGATTATTCGACAAATGATAATTTCGACCCCTCGGACTACCGGGTTACACCTTGAATACTGAGTGCGGAAAAAGTCTTACCTTCCTCGCTCACAGTACGGATTGAATAATTCTTGCATAAACATTTTCAGCCCATCCAGAATCGAATGCAACGAAATTAAAAGTCTGATGATATAATTTTTCAGGAAATACATCTGCTGTGATTACACACACGATCGCAGAAAGTGAGAAATATTTCTGTAGACGGTATGTTACTCGAATAGAGTCACGCGCCCGAGTGCTTTATCCGTCTATCCATGATCCTTCGTGGTTCGAATGTTGATTAAAGTAATGACGTTCTTGTTACCCTGTGTGTTTGACAGATGTACAAATTACTTACATAAAAATGTACCTTGAATTGATTGAATATTTTCACGATGTGACAAAGTAAAAGCTCCGGTATTGCCGGAAGTTGATTATCCCTCGGGTCACGAAACGCTGACCCGATCGGAAACTTGGAGATTCTGACATTAATTAACGCATTGTACTGCGATGATTGAACAATTAAATACACGGGACATATGTGATCACGACCGTTCCGGTATCTCACTATCTCTCTGGGATCGACCTGAATGTGATACCAAGAAAGACGGCTTCTGGTACAGGTGATGCAGGTGTGCTGCTGTGACGACCTGCAGCCCAGGGTCATTGTACTCCTTTGCTAGACTCTCAGCCTGCCCACAACCTGCTGCGGTTTTATATGCGCTGTCCACACGAATTTCGTTCAAATGAATCGCGAGATGAGTAGAAATGAGGGTCGTATCAAATAGTCGAACCCAAGGAATCGATTCCACTCAAATTTTCGATGGGATTCATCAGACTCTGCGTGGGTCAGATTTATCACAGTTTGAACATTCCCAGTGTGAAAGTAACCTTAGCTTCTAGACTATAGCTGCGGCACGGTGTCTTCGCGGCTGAACGAGTAGGTTGTGAATCGTGACGCAATCGTGAACAATGTCACGATCCGTTGAGTTCAGTGTCAAAGGCGCGCCTTCGGAGAGAATCTGTGTAAATTTCCTTAAAAGTTTTACCTAAGTGGAAGTTAATGTAATCGAATGAACATAATCGTCGACAGGATTTCTTATCAAGGAACGTGTCCGACTCCGACTAAATCGCATCTCTGTTTCTATACGATCATCACGAATCAACGATTCTTCATTTATTCTCCTCTCCTCTTTACACATGCACGAGATAACCGACGTACTACGCTACGTGATCGTTTTCTCAATTGCTTATCAGCTGATTCTTCCACTCATTGCACGACTGAACATTTAGAAATGGACTGTATGCATCTCAAGACAATGAATGCATCGGCCTTCTACAATATTAGACGCATACAGAGGGAAGGATGCGCGCGTCACTCTCCGAGTCACCGGTCACTTAGCGAGAGTCTGATGGTGGGGGTCAGGAGCAAGTCTCGGTCAATTCGCGAGGTTCGACTGTGCGATCGAATTTTTTTACGCAAGTGTTGCTTCTACGAGAAATAATTAGTCTGTCTGATGATCGAGGCGATGGTAATTAAATTTTTGAATCTTTGGCTCGATGATGATTCTTTTGATTTTAATATTCTCTGCTAAATCTGATGTTCTCAGTAATCATCTTTTAGTGTCGAAATCAGAACTGACCGAGAAACGGAAACTGAGAATAATGCAATTGCAAATTTAGTCAAGAAATGATCGTCTGTCTGCCAAATCGTGGACTAGGTTAAGGTCTTGCACAATAATTCCTCCACCCTGGAAGATTTGTGCCATTCGATTGTATTGGTAGAATTTTTTTTTCTCTGCCAATGAGTCCGCCGTTTCCTGTGTTTCATCAGGTTCAGAAAAATCAGAGCAGTTCCGTTAGTTTCCCCTCGAGATTACATTGAGGCTTTAGAAGTTTTTTAGGAAGTGATTTCTTGGCTCTCGTCCGGCCCAGCGGATAGACCGAGGCAAGGGACAGGCTGCGAATATAAACTCACCATGAATCACACTCTGGCTAAAACACGATTGTGTTCGCGACGTCTGCACTGCGGTACCGCTTTCACATGCATACACAAATACGAAGTGGTAAAAGTGTGCATCAGACATAGGAGAACTGGGTACATCGCCAATATCAACCGCCTGCGACGTTAACCAAATTTACATATTATCAGCCAATAGAGGACAATCGTCTACATCTACATTCGCACCGAATAAACTGTCATGAGAATGGATGCCAGTTCGTATCGAGACGGACATAGAAAGAAAGAGTCTATTTAAATTTCAGCTGAAACTGTAGCCTCAGCTATTAAAGAAAAAGCGTTGAATCGTTCCTCTAATAGCAGAGTTTCGAATTCCGGTCGTGTTCCCTGAGCCCGGTGGGGAAAGAATTAAGCGTTTGTTGATTCGACGAGCTGCTGTAGTAGCTGGCAGCGAATGTAAGCTAAACATTGCACCATCAGCCACGGCAAGCTACGAGCTATACCAGCTTATAGCCAGTGAACTAGGAACACTCACCCTAACATTTGATAGTATATAGCGTGGATAATTTTATTGGGAAATCGGAGCACAAGAATATTTCGGATATTTGGGACAGAGCTGCGCAGACCTTGGTCTGTCATAAATTTATGCCCAACGCCTAGCGATACACACCGAGCAGGTTCTTTATTTTGACAAATTTTCTACCGTCATAAAGAATTACGTGAAAAAATACATTTAAACTGACGAGGCGATGGGAGTAAAAAGATTGCAAGATTCGATTTTTCCTAACTGCAACATCAATATAATTGACAGGTCAGAGATTCTGGCCGGAAGCCAAGTCTCGTTTTGTTCCACTGGAATAAAATATAAAAAAAAAAAAAAAAACCTTGTTCAGAGTGCAACAGGGAGAAAAATTGCCTCCGTGTTCCTGATTTCTGATCCATATTGCATTAGCTACTCTGTACACGGTTAATTAGACACGATCACGCGATAGATATACTCGGGAATTATTTTCTTCGAGTTCTTTTAATTAACAAGCTATTAATTTTTTACTTATTTTCCCTGGTACTAAAGGCTAGGGAAAGGAGAAGGTGGAAGAAAATAATGGATGTAAAACGGTGTACGTATACAGTAGACGAACTTACAATAGACCGCGGTACCAATTAGCTTCGGAACGCAATGAGGATCTGGTGCAGCTAGTTAATACAGCTGCAAGCTTAAAGTCGGTCGAATAGCTGGGTCACTCAGGGCGCGGGCGCTTCGCTTTTCCTATGCAGCTGTGTAATACGTGGGTGACTGAAGTTGTATTGTACTGTTAAGTGCAGCACAGTGCAGTTCAGTTCACCTCGTGAGAAGTTTGATACATTAATTGAACATCGCTTCCTAGAAAGCAGACGATTATGATCCATTGTGGTTCAATGTAAACTGGCCCAAGAATGCAATGTCTAACGAGAATTAAATTGGCAGGTACTCAGCCTCATGTCAGCAGGGAGTTTGGAGGGTTGGAGTAGTAAAAAAAATGTAAAAAATACGATTTTCAAGATCGAAATTCAAGCTTAAACTTAAAAACAAAATTCCTATTTTTAACTTGAAAATTGTGGCCGTTGTGGCTACTGAAGTAACAGTCCGCGTCGTGATTTGCTGCCTCGATTCCATTCTAACGACTTGACCAATCTGCTCAAAAATCATACAGGACTTGAACATCATTATGAATCAAGCTTCTATGGAGCAGATTTTTGATAAATTGAAATTTGGCGGAGTTATAGATTTTTTAGTGGATGATCACGTTTTACAGAATTTACACCAACGTTTCTATTTGTACAATAGCAACGAAAGGACGGAGAATAAATCTGTTTCACAGAAGCTCAGTTCATAAGGATATCAAAGTACTGTATAAATTTCAATCCGATCGGACAAGTCGTTACAATGGAATCGAGGCAACAAATGACGCCGTTTTTCGCGGACTGCTACTTCAGTGGCCGCAACGGCCACAATTTTCAAGTTACAGAGTCGATTTTTTTTTCAAATCAAAGCTCGGATTTTAATCTTCAAAACCGTATTTTCTGATATTTTTTCACTCCACCAACCCTCACGCTACAGCGCTTCGAAATTCGTTATCGTTTTATAGCACTCGAGACTTGCAAACCTCCTTAACATTCATTTTTAGGAGTGCGGTAACAGAGTCTGTTTCATGAAAAATCCTGAAAGGATCAATTGTGCGAGAGAATGTCTTCCTCGACTCGAAGATAAATTTTATGTCCTAAAAGTTATCCGTATACGTCATATGTATTAAATTTTAGCTAAAATTGTATAATCGTTGAAGATTCAGAATGACGCTACTCTCATCATGAGAAATACTACCGCGGTCTTTATTCGAGACAGAATATCAAGGAGTTGTGATTATGAAACGATTATAATGTCAAAGAAGGCTTGTTCCTAATATCCACCGAACTATGAACAGGGATTTCCGTAGTTTGGTATATAACTGCACAAAATTGACCGAGTGAACTCTCTAAACCCAATTCAGACTCTGCACAATCATCCTTTGTCTTCCGCGCGGTAATTGGTTTTATTTTTTCCTCATTTTTTTCCCTTCTTCTTCTTCCACTGGGAGAAAAAAAATTCTTCGAACCATACGCTATCGCTGATTCATTGATTTATTAATCAATTACGTAGGAGATGATGAATAATGAACACAGTCTGGAAATACATGTGTGTCGAATTATACACCGTCTATCGAGGACGCATCTACTAATCGAATTATCCTTTGACGTAAGTAAGAGCATATTTATCTCGCAAACTTGAAGTAGCTCCTCATAGAAATCAACCTATTCATCAAGAACGAGGGTAATGAAGGAAATATTAGCAATTTGCAGCGCTAACTGCCTCAAATTTTTTTTCAGGAATCTGGTATATGAATAAACTGCGTAAAACGGCGCCGACGTCGCGACGTCCAGAACACCGGTGAATAGTGATTAATCGTTTCCACATTTTTGTTTCTCTTCTCTCTATAAGGCTTGCAGTTTATTCATTCTGTCTCTTTCCGTCACGTTTTTTTTTTTATGAACCAGAGTGATTCAGTCTTATTAGATCGAAATATACCAAATAGAAAAATTGATCAGTCAAGACCTATGAAAACGGATTAAAAGTCCTGACCTCTAACTCGACGGGTTGATCGGCAATCTTCAGGTTTTTTTCATCATATATCGACAACTATTGATCCTATCGTTACAAAGGTGATAACAAAAAGTGAAGATTACTGAATTTCCTACAACAAAGGTTTGATACCTTTTTTTCATATCTTCAATAGTTTTCGTCTAATACATGGCTGAAACTGATAATTACTTTATCCGTATAGAACCTTGCCAGAATTATGTATACGTATTATCACTGGTGTATTAGAGAAAAACTATCGAAGATACGAGAAAAATGTATTTACCAACCAAATTCTTTCACACAAAATCTGTCTTTAAAAATACCCACCAACAAAAATTCGTCTTCCACAAAAAGTCTTCTTCCAAAAATTCGTTTTCAACAAAAGTCGTCCTTCAAAAAAATCTCTGTAAAAGGATTGATATCAAATACAAGTACCAAGTACGAAAAAAAAAAGAAAAATCAAACCATATACCGTTGTGCTCGTTCGCTCGCTACGCTCGCTCACTCGATTGGGTTTTCATAATTGGTGAGGAGAAAAATTGGGAGCATGAGTTTCGAGAAGAGAAAATTTTCGAAAGAAAAAATTGAGGGAGTGGTACTTGCGGGCCAGGTGTGAGTGAGTGGAAGAGTGGCCACTGAGGTCTACAAGTCACATTTTTTTATCTCGCTATGAAGGCCCGCCAAGTACCACTCCCTCAATTTTTTCTTTCGAAAATTTTCTCTTCTCGAAACTCATGCTCCCAATTTTTCTCCTCACAAATTATGAAAACCCAATCGAGTGAGCGAGCGTAGCGAGCGAACGAGCACAACGGTATATGGTTTGATTTTTCTTTTTTTTTTTGTACTTGGTACTTGTATTTGATATCAATCCTTCTACAGAGATTTTTTTGAAGGACGACTTTTGTTGAAAACGAATTTTTGTTGGTGGGTATTTTTGAAGACAGATTTTGTCTGAAAGAATTTTGTTGGTAATTTTTGTGGGTGGACCACATTAATGTACTTGGCGAAAGGTTTTTGCACCAGAGGTGCTTTTTGGGGGATATCACTACTTTTTGTATATTTTTTTTACTTCCTGCTAACTGCGCTAGCTCGCTGTGCTTGCTCGATGGGGTCTTCGTAGATCCTCACTCGCTATGCTCGCTCGGTTGTCAGTATTTTTCTGACCGATTATTTCTATTGAGTATATCCCATTGGATAGACGGTGAAAAATCTTGAATTTTCTGTTAATAAAAGTTGATTTCTGTAACTCTGACTCTTGCTTAGGAGCACACGTGAAATATTAACCCTTATTGGGTTGCATAAATTGAAGCGTCAAAATCATTCATAGTAAATATTCGCAACGTGGAACCCTGTGCGCGGCCCTCCTCCCTTCTCATCCGGGCTTGGGAGCTGCCACAGCGGAGTTACTTACAGGTAGGGTTATAGTCACTGCTCATTACAAATTAAATCTTAAAAAATGTTCACAGTAAGAAAGTCTGAAAATCAGTGTATAAATAATCATTGGTATTCACTCAATAAAGTCTTCCGGGATAGTGCTTCTGTTATAAATTGCATGGCAAGATTCGTCTGTTCCATCCGGTCCACCAAGGTATTCTTAGAAGTTAGAACCCGATGATTTCAAGTCGCGTAACTCCAGTAGTCTAATAAGTATGCCGTGATGTGAAAATTAAAAGCTGAGTCATCGAAGCAAACTCCCTGAGTATACCGCAACGTACACATTTCTTCCATAGAGCTATAAGTAGGCGTGCGATAACTATAATCAAAGCGATCAAACAATTGATCATATCGTCAAGGTCAGAATGGATGGACGTATTCGGCGGACAGTCCAGAACTCACACGTAACTCAGAAAACTCTGTATGAAGTGTTACGGACCTATATACTTGTCTCAAAGCATATTTCAACTCGTCTGCTCTAGACTTCCCGCTGAGATTCATCTGCTTTCTCAGGATGCGTCGATATATCAATAGCTCGTCCACGAAATAGTCCCTCCAGAACTCACACAATTTTTTTTGTTCGTAATGTACTTGCCTCGATACTCTACAAAGTCTCTTGATATTTAGCACCTGGATCATGAACATAATCAATGTATAAACTTACCACTTACCCAAAAGACCAATATACCCAAGGCTTTGTGATTGATCTAATTGATTGACTCTGATAACCTCATAACTTGATTTTTCCATGAAACAGGCTCGCGATTTCCATACGATGTCGAGCTGAATACATAAACTCAAAGCCCATCTTGTTTCACTTTGTCGGTAATGACTCTCACATCACATCATGTATCTCAATATCACGTAGTGATAACGAGTGGAATGAAATGTCAAACCGAAGCAGCCGACGCGAACACGCTATAGCTAGCAGTTTCGGTCAATCGATTCTCGATCTGTTACATTTAAAGATGGCGGCTTGTCTACATTCTCGATTCGATCTAACTCGTGATTCCGGCGGCCAATGCCAGAGGCGCATTCGCGTTGGGGCTAGAAGTGATTTTTATCATAATGATGAACCAATCCAGCCAATCAGATCATAGCGCCTAACTTCAGAGCGGTGCTATTCGACATCTGATTGGCACATCATTATGATGAAAATCACTTTGATCCCAACGCGAATGCACCTCTGGTACTCGGATCGCTGTTGTCCCGAGTCCCGACTATCGAGTGGTCGATATATATGAATGAAAATACTTCGCGCAAGACTCATCAATCGGATAATAAAAGAAAGAGGCGGAAAAATTTGCCGAATTCAATCTCGACAACGGCGCCACCTAGCCACTGACTGAGGGTACTCTCTCTTCTCGTCTGCTCTCTGCGTAGTCTATCTACTAGATACCGCCGCTCTTCTCTGATTTTTATACTCATAGGCCGTGGCAAAGTCCGGAGGAGACGACGACGACGAAAAAGGATCGAGTGATGAATGAAACGGACCTGTCAGATCTTTCAATTACTCACATCTTATCTTTACGTGCACGGATTCAATCGAAATAGGGCTCAAATGAAAGCTTTTCGTACCGACAACCTAATATAATAATTCTCCAGACCCATGGAGGTCGCTAAATGGAAGAAAACAGAGATTCTGATTACCCCCACCACCGCGAATAGCTCCCGTTCGGGTAAATAGACTCGGTGAGTCTATGCGCGGCGTTAAAAAAATTTTTTTTTAATGTACTTGGCGCGAGACTCTACCGAGTCTCTTGATCGAACCTTTGTTGTAGAGAATTTAGTAAGCTTCATTTTTTATACTGACCTCCATGACGATAGGATCAATAGTTGTCGAAATATGATGAAAAAACTGAATTCGAGCACATCCGATTCAAGATGGTGGACCGAGCCGTCCAGATAGAAGTCAGGAATTTTAGTCCGTTCAATATTAGGCTAGAATGAAGGTCTTTTTGGAATTTTTTTCAAAATCTGACTGGATTAGAAAGAGAAAAAAAAAAATTGAGAAACGTCGTGCTTTTGACAACTGAAAATGTTTTGCGAAGTGGGAACACCGATTATCACAGGGTTGAAACATGAACGTTGCAAGTATCACATACCTGAAGGTCCACCAGATGTTGAAGCACATGGTATTCAACCAGAAGAAGGCTGCCAGAAAGAAGAAGTGGGCCATGATAGCTGGAACAGAAAAAATGAGAACACATCTGTTAGCGACGAAAAGATTTCTTGAAAAAAACTTGACAAAAAAACAAAAAACAAGAGAAGCTAAACCTCGCGTTCAAGGTAGCCAGAAAAAATTTGATTTGTGATATTATTAAAAATTTACGACTTTCCCTCAGGTTTTCAAAAGAAAACTTTTCATGTAATAAAATTTGTTTAGACATGATAATAAATTCCGTTATAAAATTTACGCGGCGGTACACAACAGCGTAGCTAGTCCCTAGGGACCGGAAGACCCCATTGTGCCACGTCATCAAGTTCTTGCTAAATGTGAAAGGAGGAGGTTGTAATAAATTGCGGAAAAACTTGCTTCCGCCGTAAAGTGAAATTCCGAGAAAGCTTAAATTCAG
Organism: Euura lappo; assembly: GCA_018257835.1. Lineage (NCBI taxonomy): Eukaryota > Metazoa > Arthropoda > Insecta > Hymenoptera > Tenthredinidae > Euura > Euura lappo. Next base: position 97,565 of record JAEUYN010002038.1, read on the forward strand.
GAACAAAGACGCAACCGAGAGATAAGAGAATAAAAAGATCGGTCTAATTATTTAGAAACTAATTATACCGAACGGTGAAAGGCGGCGGAACCCTGCCCCGAACTAAGTGTGGGGGGCACCTATCCCACCTATCCACACTTGACAAATGATGTGGACCGTGTTTCCCCACGAGCTTTACCGACTCACCGTCATTATTTCATCCCCTTGTCACGAATCAGACGCCGAACAAGGCTTTGACGCTAATGTAGATGGAATTCACTGAGTGAGGAGGGTAGCTTATCAATATCTACAGCCTGGTACAGTTTGGACTTATTAATCTCCTCCTGATTCACATTTGATCATTATTGGAGATTGGGAATACAATCAACGAAGAATATCTCTCATCTATTGATTTTCGGTTTACTTATGTTTTTCTTCATCATTCAATAGAGTACAAGAAAAATGTTATCTTGATTTTGAAGAAGTTCAAATTCAAAATGCTACGAAACGTCAGTGGAATTTCTGGAACACCAAATTCCTTACTGGAAGTCATTACTTACGTGAGAATCAAGGCAATATTGAATCTTGTTAATGACGAATAAATTTCTACTTTTGTCACATGATCAAATCCTCTGATCTGCAAACAAAACATTTTACCTCATGAAACCCTGATTTAGGCTCGTGTATCTTCGAAACGGTTGCTGCTACGGTAAAAGTTGTTGAAATCTTTTTTGTAGAGAATTTTATAAGCTTCAAAATTGGTATCCATCATTTTTCACCCAGGAGCAACCGAAAGTGAGATATTAGCAATAATAAAGGTGAAAGAAAACATTCATGTCGCTCAAACACTTGAAAAGTCATGAGATGACTTTTGAAGTCTGCATAGTGAGAATCTGAAGAGGTTCATAATTTTCATACGAGCCTGAGAAAGTGATTAATAAAAGTTTTGGTGCAATTGATCAACCGATTATTGTTTAAAAATTCGTCTCACATTGAGCGTTTCTGTAAATTATCGTTAAAAATCTGTAGAAAAAAAGCGAGATTTTATTTCGAATAAATTATCAATCACAATTAATTGACTAGTTTAAGGTCTGAAGTCCTGCCTGCTGGCTTCAGGAGTCCGCCTAAACTAACTGCTCCGTATTTCATGGTCCGAATAAACGTGAATCGGTGGTCCCTCGGGTTCTCATTATATAGATTTAGTGTGAACAATAAAATTTTCAAAACTAATTACGTCTGGTAGCAATTATAACTTGGTGTAGTCAAACAAGAAGCTTCGTTGCGTTTCCTGGCACCCCGACACCCCGTCAGTTTCGTCACCCCATCTACCCTCGTCCCCCCCAAACTCGGTTGTCGTATTGAGATGAGGAATTCTGGCCATGAAAGACCCTCGGCTATATAACAGGAATTGGTTCTTCACGACCAGCTACTAGGTACTGGGTGATGGTTAATTTAAGTGCGATATGCCTCGACGGATCCTGGAGGGATAGACGCGGACGACGCGTAAGGCTACTGGTTCGGTTCGTATGTACCTATCTAAAGTACCTACCATTCACCGAGGGGAGTAGGGTACCTACTTGGCTATTGCCCCAGGGCGCCAGCTAGTTAAGACCTTGATTTGCATGGGGCGAAATTAGATCGCGTGATTCGCGTTTAGCTTCGGCTCACTCGATCCCCTTTTCATACTGCGAGTCGTCCCTTTTCGCTAACTCTCTTCAAACGGAGAGAATTAGAAAGAAGAAGAAAAAAAGAAGGAAAAATCATGCGAAGTCTACTCATATATGTCCAGGCCAAATTAGAAGAGCTTAATTGCAGGGTGATTCAGAATTCGCGACAGATACAGTCCAACCTCTCTATAGGGCCGCCCAGGCCCCCAAGGGGAAGAGTTTTTCCTGGAACTGAGTTACCCCCACTTTGCCATCTTCGCTAGTCGCACGACTCGTCTTTCGTCTCTTTCTCGAGCTCACGTTACATGGTAGAGTGGGGGAACGCTGAGAGCGAGAAATAGGGGAACCGGCTCTATTGGGAGGGGCCTTATAGAGAGGTCGGACTGTATTTGACAGGGTGAACCGTTGCCGTCAAACTTGGATCAACTTCTTTGAAAATTAATCCATGGAAATTCTACTTGGCTTTAGGTTAATTTTATGTATCTGAATCAAGATATAAGGTTAAGAGTATTCTCTAAAAGCGAATCTCTCGCTCGACCCAAGTTCCAGATCTAGTTAAGGAGGTCAAGCTCAGCGATGAACGGTTTTTTGAATAGGACGTTTACGGCGTTATCGTCGTGTTCATCAGACGGCGCGGCGATTGTTTCAACATTCTTTTTTCTTTCTTTAATTTCTTTCACCCACATCGCTGCTATTCTGTGTTTCCTCTTTTACATCTGCCGCGTCAGCTTACACCTTAAATAATGTACGTGATATCCTCAATCTACATATGCGATACACGGTTTAAGTAGAGTTACTTCCGCTTACTCGCGTGTGCGTACGGAGTCCAGTTATATTTGCTCACTCGCTGAATCATCACCTCTTGTTCATTAGCGTGGCACTGGGTCGACGCGATTCGCGAACTTCGCAGGGCGCCAATGCGAAACTGACAATAATTGAAAGAAATCAAATAAAATGATGACCCATATTTTTCAGACAATTCTAGTATTTCATCGATTTATATCGTTTGTTAAAAGCACAGACTTAGAACTGTAAATGAAACAAAACTATTCAAGACAACAATTGATGGAAGTAATTATCGGATTCAACTGCTTTTATAAGCCTCTTTTTTTTCTTCACCATTCGACTATTCAGTCTCATTTTTTAACTTCCCGTTTCTCTGTTTTCAGAGAGGAAAGGATTAAGTTATTGTGATCACCCCGAAAATGAAAATTTGAGTTTTCACTAAATCTTCACGTTTCGAGGTCCAAAGAATCACCTCCGACTATTTTCAGTTTGACGTCTGTGTGTGTGTGTGTGTGTGTGTGTATGTGCGTGACCACATTTTTGTCCGCGCGATATCTCGAGAACGCGTGGTCGGATTTCGATCAACTTGGGCTCAATCGACGGGGCTTTTCTTAACTTAGAACTGATTAGATTTTGGCTTCGATCGGATTAGTACTTTTTGAACTATTCAAATAACAAAATTCTAAAAAACACAACAAAAATGACGATATCTTGAGAACGAATCAACGGATTTCAATGAAATTTGGTACCATATGGTTTTTTTGATCGCTGATCCCGAATCTGAAGTCAGTTTTGCAAAATTTTCATTTGGCGTATTCGATCCGCTGCAAAAAAACTAAAAACATTTGGATTTGGATGAAACTTGGTACTCGTAGGTTTTTCCGGGTCACTGATCACGAATCTGAAGTCAGATTTGCGAAATTCAAAATGGCGAATCCAATTTGCCGGGAGAAACACTAGAAACATTCGAAATCTTACGGAAATTGGTACTCGAAGGTTTTTTGAACCGCTGATCAAAAACCTGAGGTCATATTTGCAAATTTCAAAACAGGTGAGAACAAAATAAATTACGGGAAGTTCGAAGGCTGGCTCATAGTCAGCCCAAACCCGCTTGTTTTTCTTGTTAACTCAGAGAAAGCGTTTCAGCGGTGGATTTCTCGCAGAGATGATTATCAGTGAAGAAAAAAAAAGACGAGTTGAATTTTTTTGAACTCATTTCAGAGAAACTCATAGTCTATACATAGACAAGAGAGTCTCTTGCAATATTATGAGCGGTCTTGATGATTTTGGGAATTCCGGTCCTGCAGATGACGATGCGTTTTTTTTCTCTCTATTCTTTGCAAGTTACATTGTAACCAGATGCTGTATGCCGGTGGTCGTAGCTGACGCGACAATTTTTGGTCTTTCAAAAGAATCATATAGATATAGTGTACGGCTGGGTATAGAGGGCGTGACGTAATTTATTTTTTCGGGGCAAACCCTGGGGGAACGAGGAGCCCTAACCGAGTTCTGAGGGTATGAGGGTGGTGGGAAAAAAAAATATACCGTAGAATTAATATTGTCGTCGTGAAAAAACTGAAGCAGAGGCTGAATATTTCAAGATTGTTATTTTATTTTCATTTTTTTAGTCAACAATCGCTCAAGAGTAGATACATAATGCGGTGAAAAATAACAGAGTAGAGGCAGCTATCGAAGTTCGAAAATATTTTTCACTCACTCGCCCCTTGTGCTGCGTGTGACGTACGCAAAATTTCAGATAATAGCAAAAACAAAGAACAAAGCGGTGTCGAAGTTTCAATTTTTGGCAACACACAAATTATTCCCGTGATCGAAAATCGATTTTATCGCGTATGACCGATGAGGCTAGGCGCTGCTTTGTTCCGCGAAATGTCAGCAAAATTATTGCGCCCGGTATAATAAATTATCAACAGATTTTCTGACTAAAATTGTATCGACGACGGAAGTGCGATATTGAGTTATGAGTCAAGTTATGACCAGGATACCGGAAATTCAAAATTACTCCGCCTTTGACGCAACTTTAGAAAGTAATTAGTCAACCTTGAGCCGTTTTACCCAGCGTGTCTGCCGCCTTCCAAAAAATTAGCAGCTTCAGGCCGATCTTGATGAATGCCAATCGCGATTATTGCAAGAATTAGACAAATCAAATAAAAAAATTGTGTATTTTGATGTTGAATCCGTGATTACAGTGACTCAAAAAACTCCGAGGTATCACGAGAATCTAAAGAATTTTGGATTCTGGACCAGATGGTAAATCTGACCTCGGATTCGTTGTCAGCGATCCAAAAAATCTTCAAGTAGAAATTCTAATCAATGTTTAAATATTTTCATATTTTTTCTTCCAAGTTTTTGGACGTTTTTTTTTCCTAATTCGATGTATGTTTGGAATAGAAAATTGATTAGATTCATAGTTCCAGAAAAGTAAACGAAAAATCCCTAATTTTCGGGTTTTTCGTTGAATGAATGAAAGCGTTACACTTGCGATTCCTCTAAGGTCACGTCCGACTTAGTTCCAAAGTCCGTTCACCGGACAATCAAGATTCGATTGTCTGCAGACGAGGTCCTAGAAGCCGGACGTGAATCAGCGGAAGTCGGTGAGTATTGGTTTGCCGATCGTCCGAGGGTGCAAACGTTATTTCCTGCGCAAATGCTGCTCACGATCTGCTTGCATGCGAAAGCGAAGATTTTCGCGACGTCGAGTCTGGACTCTGGCCCGTCGAAATCCTAGACGTCGTACATTTGTCGTCGACGACCAGCTAGAGCCGAAGAAGCGACGAACGAAGAACGAAACTTGAGGGTCAGGAGGCTCGATTCGATTTCCGCCCTCGTCGTTTATTCCCATTTCGATTTACCAATTACCCCGCGTTTACCTAAGGCAAATTCCGCAGGGTGCGGATAAACCGCTTTTCAGGATTGCTTCCGTGTCCAATTATACAAGCTTGTTCAAGCTGCTCTCTTTACTTTGGTCGGTCCTGCCTCAATCATATTTTTTTTCTTCCTTTTCTTTCCCTATTCTGTGTGGAAAAATACCGAGTAAAGTGCTTATTATCGGTGCACGTGAATTCCAATCACATATACACGGATTTTTTCGCACAAGTAATCTTGTGTGAGTGAGTGGGATTTTTTTTGTGTCCAATTTAAAGAATTCTCCAAATTCCCCATCTCACATGCGGTTCTAACATTTTCATTAGATTCAACGTATTTTACGTTTACCTTTGCCAAACATATACAAGTGTGTGTACATACCCTCAATCTTTGCGCTTTCTACCTATGAAACGAAATACGTTTCGTTTCGTGTTATTAAAACTGGGACGCAGTTTTTTTTTTCATTCCAAAATGCGCGAAGCGTTTCGTTTCTGTACTCTTTCTGAAATTAGTATTTAAATGAACAGTTTTTTCTGCAATTTGTTTCCAATATTTGTGTGAATTCAAAGCCAGACAATTAGATGAAATAGTTGTCTCATAGTTTTTGTTTCTTTGATGAAAATTATCACGAGAAACTGAATTTCGGTGTCTTCGCTGCCTATGGACATCATTCGGCATTTGTGACATCGTATTGTTATAATTTTCAACCAATTGCGCATATTGCCTCATAATTTCTGGCTCATACTGAAACATGCGTCAATTGAATGGAAACAAAGAACCATGCATGTAAAATCCCAATTGGATTGAAACAGTGTTTCATCTACGTTTCAGTAAAATTTCAAACAACCGTTCCATCTAGATCATACAGGCTTCTTTTGTGTTGGGAAATATACAGATTTTACATGTGTCCCAACTTTTTTCTTTACCAAACTGAAAAATAGGCTGAAAATAATCAATTTCTTGTAGCTCGAAAGAAAATGAGAAGAAAATACAGAAACACAATTGAATCGCGAATCAATCAAATAGAATTACAATACGAAGAAATTATCTAAATAGTATCGATCCCATTAAAATCAGGTGCTCCGATAACAGTGTAAATCGTCAGCAATCCACTAACGGGGTTAAAGGTTTAAAATTTAAATCACACACCGATTCGTCTTCTAGTCGTATTATCGGCTGCCAATAATTATCGATTGGCAGAAGGCTCGGAATGCATGACACATTCCACAGTCCGGATGACAAGCAGTCACAGGTAGCGATATATACGAGGCGTGAATACCAACAGACCGAGGTGAACCCAGGGGTTGGGGTCCCCGGATCCTGACCCGGCGGTCGTTGCAATTAGGCAAACATCAACATCAACGTCAACGAACAGAAATTACGGATCGCCGACGAGCCGAAGATTCTATCATGTAAAATGACGAAAATTAATTAATTACTCGACGCAATTCAATGGAAGAAATCCCGACGCGGTTGCGGATTAATTAAGCCTGTTAATTAATAGGGGTGATTATCGAATCGGTATAACATCGTGGATTTAGTAAACCGATTTAATTCCATAGGGTATCACATGTATATCGTATTTTGGATATACGTTGGTATAATGGACGCGGAATAGCATCTGGTGGCTTGTTACATACCTTCGATATACAAAGCTGACCTGGGTATGTTATAGAGGAGGTTGTGCCAGCGGCCATAACAGGCTATAATTCAATATCTACAGTCGATAATTTAGTTACAATAACGTCGACAATGTTCAACGTGATACAAAGAGCCATTGTGCTCGGACCCGAGTTCTCGGTCAAAGCACAAAAGTTTTATGGTAAGAGAAAATGAGAACTGGAACCAACATCTGTCCTCTTTGAACACGAAACAATGAAAAAAGAGCGAAAATTTGAAGGTTGAACTATAAAAAGAGAATCGTTTTTTTGTCATCAGAGAATACTCGGACAGATTGAGCTTTGAACTGCGCCCAGAAGTTTGTCCAGTTTTAAAGTTTCCAATCGGTTCGAGGTCATTACGAGTAGATGTTTCACAGAGGTCGAATTCATTAGGTGGCTCAAAAGCTAGTCCAGAGTAGACTGAGCGAAACGAAATTGCAGATTGTCAATTAATTCGGTACCTACCCGTTAAATGTCCCAGAACTTTACGACTCACGGAGCTTTCAGTTACAAATTTCAATCACCCCCCATCCACGGCTGATTAAATATAAAGCGCTAAATGATTGAATTCATTATTCGCGAAGGAAGCAGCCCAAGATAAAATCGAGAAAATGTTTACTCTGTGAAGAAAAGAATATAGTGGTCACTATAAGGAGTGAAAAAAAAGACTTATATTTTCCCAAACTTTTCCTGACCAAATTATAATTTTTCCCTGATCGAAATTCCGACGAATTAGTGGTTATTCAAGTATGTAATGAATAATGCTCTGAATCAATATGGTGAAAGAAAGTGATTCTTGAGAACACTTTTTTGTTTACAATAAATACAAGTTTTGCTACTATTTTCATTGATTAAGATTTCCGCGCGAGGAGGTAAAAAATCGCTGGGGATCTTTCATTCCGTCTTGTTTTGTATCATCATAAAATCCCTCGACTTTCCTGACCATCGGCCGTCATGTAGAAGATAACCAAAACTGCAAACCGAATTCGAGACCTACACAAATTCAGCGCCATTTTGAAAAGTTCAAGCTCTAATTCCATGGCATCTGAAGACCGCCATTTTTTTTTAGATAATTCGGAATTTATTCTTCCAAAATCAAGCTCAATTTGCGTGGTTTTGAACCCCGTTCCCCAAGCAGGAAAATCTTAGAGGCAATTTAGGGCTGCCCTAACATCAGCATGGCCTCAGAGAGGGTCGAGTATGCGGTATCATCAAGTAGGAACACCCCAGCATAGCCTGACCCCGCCTTAATTTCGTTGAAATATGATTACCCCAATTAAGTTAGGTCAGTGACGGGGCCTGATCAGGCCCTGGTCTGGGTTCCCAAGTAGAATTTCCCGACCAGACCTCATCAGTCGACATCTACAATCGGGCCCCGACCTGAGCTCGATGATTTGTTGGTTCTGGAGATTTTTTTGCATGGGCCGTTTGCTGATTCGGTTTTTCCCTGTTCAATCTGAAGTTACTGTATTTTAGAATCGAAACGTTTCTTAGCGTTCTCTGACATTACTGTGGGGCAAAATCTCGCGATTCATGTATAATTTTCGCGGCTATTCGGTCTCACGCAATATCGAAACGTAATTATATTCGATTTCTGAACAGTGTGTGAGTATTCTTCGGCATTTTGCGGTCACAATAATTACATCGGTATTACCACACGCTTCCATCAACCGCCAATACTAAGACTCGAGAAAACTGCAATTTGCATAGCTGCACGTATAGACCATAACCCGTGTCCGTAGCCATTGGCTTCACTCCACCTTGCCTTTCTCAACCAGCGGATATTATTAAAGCTCCGTCCACACGGGGGTCTTTACGAAATTTAATCACACTAAAAACAATAGAGGCGATAATATTTCACACCCACATCCATACTTCCACCCCTGTAATAATTACCGGAGCGAATATCAATATCGTCGTCGGTGAAAGACTTCGCTGATCGAATGTTTCTAGCAGAGTTTGAAATATTGTTACGTAAATTCGACGGTGATTGAAAAAGTCGGGTGGAATCCGGGGACGTAGGCGTCGCCCAGTGCGAGACTAGAATATATTGAATCTATTTTTTTCTGATAAATATCTCTGGTTGTACCGTGCGGAATGGGATTTAGTCTTCAATAGCGTGGCCTGGGGTCGAATAGCATACAATTCTCTTTCTGAATGGTGAATGCAGCCGCATGTGGCAAATTCCACAAAGGAATTCGCTGGTAAGAAAAGATGCAATTCAGTCGACGTCATTAGCTAATTAGCAAGAACGTAGAATTGCAGTCTACTCCAGACTTAATTCTCGACCCGTTAATTACGAAAATATTTAATACACCGCATCTCATGGATCGTGGGAACAAAGATTCCTAGTCTTCCGAATTTTCTACACCAATGGTCAAGAATGTCGCGAGTTTTGTGAACTGAAAACCTTGCGACTTCCTTTTTGATTGACTTTTGTTTCTTGTTTTTCAGATTTTCCTCCAAACATCTTTCAAAGAAGAAATAGGGCTTGCCTAACGATTTCGTTAGTATAATTATTCAGCAAAGCTCTTCAAACAAGAAATGTTGAGTCTACTGCCATTTTCCCCGAAACGTAGAACCTCGGTACCAAGATTTTCAATAACAAGCTTTTTCTATCTTGTCAAAGGGGAAAATCCTTGATAAAATTCACAGAAGTTTGCCTGTTGTTTATTCGGATGAGAAGAACCGATAATATTAGACGATCTAGAGTTCTAAGAATTAAATCTATCAACAAAAATTCTCAGAATAGATAAAATTTAAGAATAAATCTCCACGGGACAGCTTTCTAATCCCTTCGTCGGATGCATTTTGATAATTGGGTCACGCATAGTTCAATTGTGTGTACAGTTAATCGAGCTATAATCGAGATGAAATAACTGTACCTACAGAACGGGACGATAATGTTCCATGAAATTTATTGTTAGATACACAATTTGACCTCATTCAAATTAACGGTGCAAATTTTGAGAAGCTAAACAAAAAAATGTTAAAAGTGATGAATATTAAACTCAGTAATTTGAATGGTGAATTTTGACTTTGAGCAATTTTTCAGACTAGACAGGGAAGCCAACTGATTTCGAGTCAACGTAACCTGAAATAATCGCTCGCCAGCTGACGTTTATGGTGGTCATCCTGGGAGATAAAATTCGCGCATGCGCATACTAAGCATCGCTAAATTCTCTAGTTATGTGATTTAGAACGGATAGTAAGAAAAATTGTCGAATTATAGTGAATCCGTCTCTGATCAGCACTATAACCGATTCGATCTGGTCCTCAACTGCTCTCTAAAATTGAATCAGTGACTTGGTATTTCACTGCAGAAACAGTGACTTGAACCCTTTTTCACTGGAGTATCAGTGAAGTCCATTTCAGCAGTGATTTTCCCACTGCTAAACCAGTGCATTACTTCACTGTTTCGTCAGTGACTTTTGTGACGAACGTTCGCGTTCATATGTTGCGTGCTGATTTGGGCGTCGGTTCAACCACGTGAACTGTTCAGTAAAAATCATAACGTAAGTACACATGCGGATTTATAAAATTCTTCACAATTTGGCTTGTTAGTTGCAAATAATCAATGAATTGTGTGAATATTGCTGTTCACTGTCTTACATTGAATTCGTTATACTTTTGGTAGGTTAGGTTTTCTCACTGCGTCCAGTCTTGGCTCGCTCCGACGAGATGGGAAACGGAGAAGTTTCATCTGCGTTAGGAGTCTGTTTTTTCTTTACTTGCAATAAAGACTCGCGAAACAAAAATGTGTCGAATATACCATATTGTCTTTCCGTTTCGAGAATATCTTCAACCGGATCAAATATATATAAGAACCAATAATTTTCGCTGATTCAATCAGTGAAAATTTCACTATTTGAATCAGTGATTCAAATTCATTGGATAAATTAGTGACTTTTCACTGATTTCCAGTGGTATACTTATAACTGGAGGCATCAGTGACTATTCGCTGATGATCAGTGACTATTCACTGATTCAAATTTAGAGAGTGGATACGAATGTATTGTCAAGAAGATTACGATTGCTGTAAATCAACATTCGTTTTTGCGTACACTCATCTTCTTTGTTATATAAAAACGCACGTACCAAAGAGACAAAATAAAATATCTTTTTCTTTCATGCTCTGAATAATCCACTGCAACGAACGTTCTCTCTTCGTCCTATGGCCTACTTTATTACTCTACCTGAGAGACCCGCCTATCTTTCTCTATAGATTGTAGATTTTATTTGGTTCGGAGAACGTTCGTATGCCTGCAAAGATACATAGATAGCAACGCAGTTTAATGTGCTCGTTCATTTTGGACTTGGTGCCGAAAAAAAAGGGTCAGACTGATCCTTCAGACTTGAGGATTATGTGGCTGTACCTTATGCAAATAGCGTATTATAGCGAATAGTCGACTCGACGCATACGGTAAGTCACATCGTGATGTGTCCACGGTGGTTGAACATCAACGTACAAACGTCGACCTTGGCGATAGTAGCTAAGCAGCAACATTCCTCGAGTCACCGATCTTGTTCACTTTGCGTATATAAAATATGTACATGTGTATGTAATATGAGGTGGGTCTTGGTGCAAGTACGCGCAATTTTTATTACCGCTTATTCATATCATAGCGAATGTACACCTTCCGTGATAGAAATTTTGCAGCTTCCGTCACCGTGTTTGACAGATTCCCAACTGATTATCTGAATTTGAATCATCGTTCGAAGAAGATAATAATGACCACAAAATGTAAGGAAGAGAGTTTCTAATTTATGACCGCAGATTTAAACTTGTATTAGGTTTCTTTTGGTACCATTCGAGCGTTGCTGATTTCGCGGATGAAGCAGGTTCGTGAATGAAATTATTTTGACAGTAATATACATCAGGCAGCAGGACTGGTGTTGCTATTTCGGTACATACAGAGCTAAGTAAGATAAAGAAAGAATGTTGTTGAAGAATCTGTGTGCCTGGTGGTGTTTCGAATCGTGTATGAATGACGTGGATTCTGCAGTATGTTACACGTATCCATGCAACGTATATTTAGCCATGTTTTCGACAGTCTAAATTATGCATAAAAGAAACTCATGAATCGAAACGAATATGGCAAATTTGATATTTTCATTTCTACCATGCAATCGAAGGTCAGACGGATATATTCAAATCAGTTTGATTGGTATCCGGATATAAGTCTCGCGAGGAAAAAAGAAGAACGGAGAATCAATCATTTTTCCCTATCGACTGACAGCTAATTATCGTTCCTCGTTATCTTCGTTAACTTTTACAAATTGTCTCAGATGAATAGATAGAACAAATCGTTACTGTTATCATCGTTATAGATCGTAGCTGATAGAATCGAAGATCGTTTGTTTCGCTCGTTGCAGTTTCCTGAGGTATATGATACAGGCACATTATATCGTTTTATTTTACAAAACGATCCGAGGCTGTTTCTGCTAGAAGATAATTGGACGTATATATATATAAATACGAGCGAGGGAGGAGAAGTCAGCCAAGCGTAAAGCACGGAGTCAGAGAAAAACGAGGGAACGCGACTGTTACTAAAAAAAAAACTGAATAAAAAAAATGCCGAGAGGGGTATAAGAAAAAAAAAATTATCAAATAGAAGTGGAAGAGTAAAAATGTCCCCCAGGTAACCTTGTAATTAGCCATAACTGCAGGTGAACGCAGCACATACGCCGCATATTTCGACTCCTACACATTCAAATTATATGACTCATTGAATTAGCGAATCGGTTTGTTTTATATTTTATTTGATTACTGAATCATCATATGGATTTGAGATTCTGACATATTTTATTGAAGCTAAAACGGAGACCTTTTTTTGCTTGTGCTCGTGCTTCAGTCTAAAAATTGTTTTTCTTGATTCAGATATTTTTTCTTATTAAAAAATGTATTTTTATAATCAAATCAAATCGACAGACTTCAAAGCTAATTTTTAAAATAACTGCCTCCTGCAGCGACGGATGAATTAACGTCGCAACTCCAATCGAATAAAATGCAGAGTGATTCGTTCGCTCAAATCGCTAATTGGATTAAATTACATTTCACTTTCGAAGAGTGAAGAAGTCACTCAATCGATGCGTGAGTCGTGCTGAGAAGAAGAAACGAATTCAATAATCAGTTGAGAACTTGAAAGCTTTCACATCATAACGGTGTGCAGGATTCCAAAGACTTCAATGCCTGAGACGTAGTATCTCATCGCGCGTCTAGAGAAGATTCGGTCAATATGACATCTAGTGGACGAATTTGAACTACTGACTGCCGGTAGACTCGATTCAAAAAACCAACCATGTTGACCTAATCAAAGTGGTTAAAAATTCAGTCACCAGGTCTTCGAAAATTTGACGTAGTCACTGTGTCATTGAAGTGAGAAATAAAGAGTCCAATAGTAATTATGTAACTTTAGTAAGTACGTGAGTATAACTATATGAGTAAAGTTTGAATCTTCTGTTTATTATTCAATCAATTGGGAAAGAAGTGACTGTCATAAATTTGTGTGTGAAAATTTGTTTACCTGATTTTTCCAAAAGTTTACGTTTTCTGCTCGAGAGATAAATTTTCCTGAATTAATTTTGTTATTCGACTCCGTTTCGGTACAAGAGTTACAGTTTATCTCCAACGTACAACTTCGGTTTTTAACTATTTCCGGTGAAAATATTTATTGCTTCTTTTTCACGTACCTACGTTGTACACTCGACCCTCGCAGACATTTCTAAATATCAGAATGTTGGAATAACAGGATCTCAAGACGTCTTGTTATTGGAACAAATTCAATCGATTCTCTTTAATTGACAGACAATCTTTGAAAAGTTTTTCGATTCCATATGAAAAAAAAAAAATCCTGAATATTGAAAGATTTTGTCCTAATTTGTAGAATTTTTTTCTCAGAAAGTTATCGCCTTCCGGATTCTGTAGTCACCTCATTCACATGGTTATTAAAAGCGGTTTCCGGTCCCTGGTGCATGTCTGTTGGGTCTATTATACTTCCTTAGCGATCGCGTGTGCCGGTTTTGCGTTTTACGATTGTTGATTCTCGCGTCTTTACCCCATTTCGTAGAAACGGTTATATGCGCTTTGCGATGTACTACGTAGGTGGAATAGTTACTACATACCTACACACATTCAAAAGACGCATAGCACGTAAAACGAATCTCACATAAACAGGGATTTTGCGTTTCTGGTGAATCTCGCCCAAGGCTTATCCGGGCGCCGATTATAACTCGACTAGCAGGTATTGGATGTAAAAATAATTTTGCGATCAAAATCATCCGGACTGATCTCGAAATCCCAAAGCATTACGTGAATAAATAATCATATTTACTCAATAAATAATCATTCCTTACGTCTGTAAACCGTCGATACACGTGGATTCGTAGTTTGATGGGATCTTCGTCGCGAATCTTCTCCCGGATCATAGAAAAATATTGATTGTTTTTTTTTGCATAATAATCGAGGCTTGGAATAATAATTAATTGACTGATTCTATTCTCGCTCTTATTTTATATAAACCAGCCATCACATCACACGGTGATTTGTGAAGTTCTGCGATGAATAATGAAAATAAATTTTAGACCTCGTTCAATTTCAAGGTGAATCGCAGATTGCAACGAGTGCGACTCGGCATTACATCAGCAATAACACGATCTAAATTCAGCAACGTCGTAGGAAAATTTAATGCACAACGATGATGGGGGAGAATATGAATGCTTCGTAAATAACATATATATAGTTTCAGATAATTATATCGAGAGAGTGGTGTGCAGTTTATAACAAGCGACTAGATCAAAGAAAAAGTCACCTTTGTGAATTTTCCGACTGAAACTGTTACTCTAGGTCTTTTTTTAATCTTGTACGATCGATTCTTCAACTTTGTAAGTCGTTTTAACGAAGCGGAAATTACCGATCGGTAAGAAAAAGATTGTTAACAACCGATGGGAAAATTGGTTTGTAAAATTCATAAGCAAGTATGTACACTTCGCAGGTGTCTAAAGACTCTGTAATTTACAATTCAAACGGTACGTTTACCACCCGAAGGATCTCATATAATATTCTCCGTTCTTTGTGTGAGATATTATGTTATAAACTAAACAACGCGATGCCACAATCGACTTCAAACGTATTATGAAGTCTCATTTCCTTCATAATTTTCCTTTTTTTTTTTTTTACAACTTTGTTTCGTTTCTTTTGACTGAGTTTATACCCCAGGAAGTGTTGCGAGTCGACCGAGACGACGAAGACTAGAAAAATAAAACATCAGATCAAAGCCTAAAATTGAATTGGACTTGGACTGAATCCTGTAGTTTTGAAATTTGTTATGAAACCCTAAGTTGAAGAGCGATTGGTGATAACACAAAAGGGTCTTTTCTTCCACCGGTCTGCGTCTTCATCATTTTTTATCGCGCCCTTTGATTAGAGGACAGATATGGTAGAGATTAAAAAGGAAAAGTGCGGAAATCTATCAGCGGTTGCTCCGCCGATAGTCTTCCCCAGGGGATGATGAACCGTGTGGTTCAGTCTAGCGTGAAACCGTGCTGTACGATTCTTTTGTTGATTTGCGATATATAGCCTGAAGGATCTCCGCAGGGGTGCAGGGAGGGTTTGGAATGCAGCCATTTTTCTGCACCCAGTCCACGATGCATTTCGGCTAGACTAGAAGCCGTTAAAACAACAGAGAGAAGTCGAAACCCCTGGTTGTATGGCGCCGTTCGAATCGCCGCAGACAATTGTTAGGGGGGGACCCGTTTTTCCTTGTGTCGTAGCGACGGTAATTCTTTTCTTCCCATCCTCCGTTCTTCTACTTCCCTCTATTCATCTTCCTTATAGTCAAACATCTCCGTCTTTGGTGAGATAATTGATAAATAACAACGACGACCATCGAGCCACAAGCTAGAGGCGGGAAAAAAAAATACCTGCACATCGCCAATTAAAAAACTGACAAAGTGCAGTTCATTGAGGATGCACGCCAAATTTTATTGGAAAGTATTGAAAACCGTAGGAGTTATCCAATTTCGAAATATCGCCTTTGGGGTTATACAGATTCGGGATGTTGAACCGGATGCGTTCTCCAAATTTCACGCAAAAATATTTGGAATTGGTGAAAAGTATAAAAAATGCATAACTCCGACAATCTTCAGTATCTTGAGCTGAATAGTACATTGTGTATCAAGGGCGCAAAACACTATTTTTCGAGTGTGAAATTTGCAGTACGAGCCGAAGGCGAGTGTACTGCAATCACACTCGCCAAAATAGCCTTGCGCCCGTGTTGCACACGATTTTTTTCTGAATACCTGGTCTGCAAAAATGCCTCTTTTCAGACCGAGTGAGCGGGCGCAAAACGGAACTTTGCGCCCGAGGGCAGGAAAAGAGTCGTTTGCGCCCGCTTTAGGCGGGCGCAAAGCACATTTCCGCCCGAGGGCCGAAAAGATCTGTTTTGCGCCCGCTCAAGAGGTATGAAAAGTGGCATTTTGCGACCGGGTGTGAGAAAAATTTGTTCTGTATGCTCAGTGTACGAGAACGCGATCGGAAAAGAACCGATAACTATTCGTGACCAACATACCCCTTGGATTATCATCAAACCGGACTTTTATTACGCGATAAAAGAAATTGGAGGATCGATTCTGAATCCCTGGAGTGAAAATCCCGTGTATATTGAGTCTCGTAGATGCTGGACCATTAGTCCCAACGCCCCTCCTCTCTCAGTCCTTCGTCAGCTGCTGTAAGGGACTCGAATCCGGACACAGAGAGGTTTCTTTTCATTTCGTAACAAGATCAGGAGGCGACGCCGAACCGGTAGATAATTCCTTCCTTTCAGAACCACAAGAGAAGAACTTGGCCTCGGGGATGAGGATTGCGAGGAGAATAAAAAAAAAAAGGTCCAGGAAAGACTCGCCATTTCCCATCAGAATTCATCGGCTATAAACGCTCGCCTTTGATTTATTTCTCTACTAATATCGAGGAATTAGCCATGATCGAAAATAAGGAATTAATGTCTGTCGATTTTTAATTATACTGCAGTCTGTGCGAATGTAAAAAATAGCTTAGCGAATTCTGATGAATCTGCGCACAAACAAAGAGTGCTTTTTACTCCGAAAGGGGATCGACGAAGCTAATGAGAAAAGGGCTGAACGTAAGTAGCCTTGGATCTCAGACACTGTAATGAGGCGATGAGTCTGGCTCGAAGAGTCGCCGGTTACAAATCACTGCTTGATAAAATGCACCTGGATATAATTCCAGAGTATGATCAGCATTAAAAATGTCTGTACACTGGCTCAAATAAGAAGAAAACTAAAACGCGGTTGATGGATCGAGAAATAATTGACCAGAGTCACGAGTTCGCTTCACACACGATCAAAGAAATTCACGCTAAACTCCATGACCCCAACACTGACCAGTGAATTGATAAAACCGACCCTCACAAACGCCACAGGTTCCATAACAAGGTGAGGCTAGATGGAATTCGATTATTGGCTTGGTCACGGAATATGAATATCATTAACGCTGCTACGTGCGGTTCGACTCTTTTGGGACTCTTTGTACCAGGATATTGGGTGAGATTGGACAGACTTCTCATTGCTCTGAAGCAAACTGATCATTAGATCTTTAGAGTGAAACAATGTGTTTGCTCAATAAAAGTGACCATATTGAATCCATAATAGTGAATGTTGTCACGATTTTAGAGTGGAGTGTCAAGAACCAATAAATTCAGGGAGAAAGCTTCGATCATTGGATGCAGATCATCTTCTACCGTCGATAATAACAATGAGGTATAGTGGATCGAGTACTACTCGGGCAAAATGGTTTCTGATCGAATGTGTAAAATCTAACTGTTCGTTAATTAAGAGAAAGAGACCATTGTTTCCGGGTGGTCAGTGAAACGATGTATATTCAGCTGGGGCAAAAGTTCATAGCCCAAGACCGAGAGGTCGAGACAGGGGGAAACCAGTTGCAGTCTTGTTGGCGCTATGGTGGAGGACCTAGGCGACCGTTTCTTATCAAAATCTCTGATTACAGCTGGCTGGATTGAAACCAGAGTCCGTAGTAGAGTCAGACTTTGGAGAGAGAGTGTGGATCGTGTGTGGTATTAATCGTGAGATGAATAAAAAACTGACACAGGCTTCGCATCGTATCATCGAATAAATGGAATAATAAAACGAATGATGGACGTATATTTACAGACGTCATTATACCCAGCACTTTTTTTTCACCTGAGGTAAATAAAGACTTGAGATATTCAAGTGCATGGTTTGATCGACGCCCGAGTCTCTCGTATGCGTGTCTTCACTGTTATCGACACTTTTGAGCGGTCTAAGAATCGAGCGAATCAATTCTCCTCAAGGACATACCGGCTAACGAAATAATTAGGCCACTCCCGTCATTCAGAAGTTGTATCAAGTTATAAAATGAATGATGCCAACGGCACACTGGGTATCAATGTCTGATTGACATCAGCTTATGACGTACGAAGTTCAGATCCGAATGAAAAAAGAAACTGACATGTTAACAAGACCTTCTTTTTCGATCTCATTTCTACAAATTCTTGCTCAGGCTGCAGTTTGTACAACGTATTTCAAAATAATTCTTCGGGTGAAAAGTGGATCATTCCCGATCTGCGCATGCGTTAACTTTTCTTTTTCTCACCGTTTTGCAACAGGATAAAAATTCTTTCGCCTCTTGCTTTCGTCATCGTTATTTTATTTGCGTGAAACGATCGTCGGACAAAGAAGAAGAAGAAGAAGTCTGTGATCATGTAATAAATCCGTGCTCAGAGCTTTCTTAGCAATAACAAGAATTGCCCTTATGCGGGTGTTTGCGGTCTCGCTGCATCTGAAGGCCATTCATTGCTTCGGCTCGAATGGTCGGCATGTATTATCTCTCGCGATATTTTCTGAAGTAACAAAAGCGTTCGTTGGTGTGTGGGAAAGGTCGAGGAAAGAGAAGAAAAGAGAAAATCAGTTTGTTTTTTTTCTACGTTGGATGCCCTAATATTGGAGCCACCGAGCCCTGAACCTCTAGTATGCGTTGAGTTAGGAGAGCGATAACCTTTACTCTTGACAATTTACTTATGTTGAAGTTAGAAAGCAACGTTTCAGATTGCGGCAATTAACTCTCTCGCCTCTTCAAAGACAGTGTACATCATGTTGACCGTCGCTCTATCTGTGTCTCAATTAGAAAAACGTGTTCGCTTTCAGGAGTAAAATAGAAATGAACCTTCATCGAGTATCAGACTCGAGATATCCAGTGATTTGTGGAAATTTCAGACGCGGAACATTCGTCGAATCAGATGTCGTATCAATTTACACAAGAACAAAAGATTCGGTTGCCTCCATTCTAAGACTCTCTTCCTAACAACGGAGCAACTGGAAATAAGGAAATATCAAATTACACGGAGGAGGAGACCCACAGCATGTTCTTCGTTTCCATCGACGTTAACGACCTCGACCTTGTTCATCGGACTCGCGCTCTTCTCAAATAATCAGAACACCAGAGGATCGGAAGTTTGGTTAAAAATACGCATTAAAGATCTCATCATCTTGGTCGGATAGCGGAATATGGGTCAGAGTCTGAACTTTCTCATTTCTCATACTACGCGGCCCTCCAATACGAGGAGGAAGGTCTCTGACCCTCGCCTTGGCTCGCTTGTGCAGTAAGTTCATGTTTCCCTGTGTCGTAACAGCGACGGATCTCTTGAACAAAGGTCTTCACACTGTGCTCCTCTCTCGAAACTGGCCGGTCTGATTCACCTACACGATTCAGTCGGCCGGTTTCCAGAGACAAACCGACTTTATCACGATATTCACGTTCGCCGAAATTTCCTGTACGGAAACACAGTTTTTGGGACAGGAAACGGTGGCAAATCAAATTTCCTCTTGACGCAGACTCTCGTAGTGTTTTATTTTTCTTTTTTTTTTATTAATGGAATTTGATGTTCTCTACTCACCGACTATTTTGCACGCTGTACCATGAAGCGAATCTCCGCCAAGTTGTATGATGGCCATGAGGAGATCGCCCAGCATCAGACAGGCGACGTGGTGCGTCTGACATCTCCAGTGGAGAACGTGGTGGGCAGTTGGCAGAAGCCACCCCGCAGCAAGGGTGGCCGCCAGAAACACAACACTGATTAGGAATCCGACCGGATACAGGGTGAACCTTATGTCAGGTGGCGGAAGGACTTCGGGCCTGAAATCATAAGGTTGAGCAGTGATAACTTTAGTCGAGGATCATGACCGTTGAATAATTTTTATTGTGCTTCTGCTCCACATCTGGGCGCCAGATCCACCCTTTCTAAGCGTCCCCCTGATCGATCTAAGCGAAGATTTGATTGCCTGGTATGAAGATTGATCACTGGTACAAGCTCACGAAAGTTGAGATGGATCTTGCGGGAGCGCCGACGTATTTGTGATTGATTACATTCTGAACGGGGAACGACAGTGGGGGAGAGGAAGGATGTTCATTTTTACGATATTTTGATGAGATTCCGTGTTTCTTTTATCATTGAACAATCATCGACCGATCAAAAACCGACGAATGGATTCTGAGCAGAAAATCATCGCCTCGTTAACGCCTGAAGAGAAGTTTGCTAGATATGCGAGGCGAAAATACGTACTTTAATAAATCTCACGTCACGTCTGGCTTCATGGGGTCAATTGGCCGCTAAGAATAACCGACTACATGCATCAATTGATTGACCAGGATTGATTCTTTCCAGTAAACAAAAACGTATCGGACTGCTAATAATTCCGTACACGATACGATCATTCCGGGAATTCGAATACCTTAGGGATTCGGACGTTCCGGATTGTGTTCTAACCAATCCTGACCGACGCTAAACAATTTCCTCTATGGAATTCAACCGAATTCACAGCATACGTGAAATCGTGTTGTATCCAATTTCGAATCACGAGGAAAATTTTGCATAAGTTTATTT
The DNA here is from genome assembly GCA_018257835.1 of Euura lappo. Lineage (NCBI taxonomy): Eukaryota > Metazoa > Arthropoda > Insecta > Hymenoptera > Tenthredinidae > Euura > Euura lappo. The sequence continues at coordinate 118,478 of JAEUYN010002038.1, forward strand.
TGTATATTTTCGTACTGACAAAATGTTCAGGAAGATTCAGTTGAAATTCAGTTTTTGCACGAATGTGTAAAAAATTCACCAACATTTCGAAGTTGACCTGCGAATTTTCGCATCCTCGTGATTATTTTCTCAACGTTTATCTAATCTTGAAATATCTCATATTCTGTACTGACGATGAAACGATGTAAAAAAGTTCTGAAAAAATGTCAAACATTATGAATTCAGGTCTTGAAAAATGATGCAACATGTCTATTTATTGTTTTCATTTATTTCTACGTGTTGCGGCATAGCAAACCTCGTCTTTGACTCACCGTTCACCTGCCTGTGTCGTCGCTTGTGTGTTTATAAGTTTAAAGTTTTGACAGGTGAAAGCAAACGTGGTACCATACCTATACCTATACGTGGGCATCGTCTTACCTCGCATACATTACAGACGATGACCGATTATTATTCAAAGTATTGAGTACACGTATTAGATTCGCAAGGTGAACGAAGGTCCTACAGAAAAATATTGTAACTAGTTTTACTCGTTCATCTGCAACGCAGTCCTATAGCAACATGCTTTGGTATTTGTGGTTCACGATTTTGCGTAGGATGTACCCAAAATAATACCATCGATATTATCCATTCGTTCAATGTATGAGTGCGAAGACATTACTTTCGCAATACTCAGAATGTGAAACATTTTAACAACAATCCTACGAATTCGAATCGAACAAATGTCGAAGCCTTAGTGTGCAAGGAATACAGACTAGTAATTTTGAGAAGCACACAGCAACGTGAATCGTGATTGAATGGATTTTTCAAGCTCTGAGTGTGAAATCATTCACTTTAAGCGATTTGAGTTGTGCTGCACGCTTTCACTGTCATTCAAGTGAGTTTAGAGAGCATGAAAGTTACAAATTTCTTTGAAATTCAACTGTCCGTAGTTTCGAAACCGGTCAGGGAAAGTGTATGAAAATCATACGATCTCGTAGTCATAAAGGTGGCTACTTAGAGTGCAAATTTGATCAAAATCGTCTTACGGGTTTCTACAGAAGTACGGACACAATAACGTTTTCTCTGAAGCTAAAACATTTTTTCAATGTAAATTTTTTTTGGTCATTCCTTAATCCTATTCTCGGCTATTTTCGGCAAAAATTTCGACAAAATCGTCTGACTGTTTTTTTTTTCAGAATCGTCGATACAATTCTTTCGACTTTTTATCAGGAAACTACCAAAACCGTTCCTCTAATGAATATCAATAATTTCCAAACCAGTTCAGCAAAGTCTCTGAAAATTACACAATTTCATAGTCATAATGTTGGCTACCATGTCTGCAAATTTCATCAGAATCGTCCAACGAGTTTTTTCGGAATCGTTGATACAATAATTACAATTTTTTTTCATTACAAAATTTGCATATTCTCGACTACTGTGAGTCCAAATTTGACCAAAAACGTGTGTTTACGATTTTTCTATGTCTTTTTCATAGAAGCAAGATGGTTTTATTTTTCTAAACCAGTAATGAAAAGTATGAAAATTCGACCATCTCATAGTCTCATGGTCGGCTAACTTCGAGAGAAAATTTCATCAATATTGTCTCACAGTTTTCTCCGAAATATTTTTAGGCCGGTTCCATCCCAAATCGCCCAGCAACGCCGGGATGAAAAATTCAAACGATCAAACGAATATAGAAAATTTCGTTGTACGTTCAAACGTCCGTAACTTTCCAACCAATGGACAGATTTGAGGTGTTTTTCTTTCAAAATGTGCGTATTTCTACCCTCTTCCAGGCGGTTCCAAGACGACGATAATCGATCAAAAAATGCCAAAGTTATCCGACATAAAGTAAAATAATGCGGCTCGATCGTATTTCGTTTTTGTCTCACCTCTGTTGCGCGAATTCGCTGCAAGCGAATACTTTGACCAATTTATGCCTTGCGATTCTCTCTATGCAAAACTGTCCAGCGGGTACCCTGAACGTCTCAAACTGAATGGCACCATCCGCGGATATCCTCCCAGCGGATGCGTTACCGACGATATTATGGCTCGACTCGTTGCACGTCTGCCACCCCTCGAGGATCGCGTATTCGGCCACGTTCTCGATCAACGGTGTTTCCGGTTCGTTCTGGGGGATGCACTTCTTGCTCTCGGTGTCCCAGGCTCCGCTGACCCCGCAGCACCTCCGTACCGCCGTTTTCGGCGCTGCGGTCTCTCCGCAGACCAAAACTCCGCTTTTTTCCGCGCAATATTTACGCTGACCGAACTGCTGACCGTAACCACCGTCCAGACCGAGTTCCCCGGTTTCGAAGAACATCATAGACGCCGAGCCCGCCAATTGGGGGATGAAACTGAGCGCCCTGTCACCGCATGAGGGGCGCGAGTTCTCCTTCACGTCCCAATTCTCGGGTATCGCTATTACGTCGTTCTGGGAAGGCGAGTAGATGAAGGGGTCCCATTCGGATTCCGAAGGTACGCAGCGTGCCGATCCGGAACCTTTCGTAGCCTCCAGCGTCTCGCCGGATCGGCAGCATCTCAGGACTACGACGGTATTGTCCTTGGCGACTTTCGGCTCGGAGAAAACGACATTGGACAGAGCCAGAAGGAGTATCACCCGCGTTGTGATCCCCATCGCGTTTTTTTCTTTTTCTTATATCGACGTCACAATTTTAATGCTTCTAAAAACACTCGTCTCAGTTTATACTTGCGGGGAATAGCGTCAAACCCTCATGTCGTTTGTGAGTTGCAACCAATCTGAGATCTGAGAAAGTATAATCCGACGCTAGTTTGAGGCACGACACGACCGCGAAGAAGTTTCGGAGTCACTAAACCGAAGAACCGAGGCAACACGCGGCGCGAACACCCGGCCGTTCGACAGCGTGGTTTTGTTGCGCGCGCATCCGAGTTTCCCCCACCACCGATCACGAGCGGTGCGTAAACTGCGTCTACCTCGACTGTATATCCGTGTGTAACCACCATGCGAAAGCGTTACGGTGCTCGTGACGGAGATTCGACTCATGGGGAGGATAAACAAACGGTAAATAGATTCAGAGTATAGGTAGTAAAGATTTATATTCCCAATTAAGGGATTCAGCTAAATTGCGAACAAGACAGTTCATTCAAGATTATGCCAATGGTCCAAATCCTAGAGGTAGACGTTTCACCTTATTCTCCACTCAGTTTGATACAAAGGAATGGTTTAAAGACAGTGGTCTGGACAGGAAACGAATTGGGGTCGCTAATCGTTTAAAGTCTGGTCATAATAGAACTAAGGCCCATTTGGCAAGAATGAACATTATAGAGGAGAATCTATGTGAATGTGGGGAAGATAGGGAAACCCTAGAACACGTTTTCTGGTGGTGCCCCAAATACCTTGAGTATAGAATAGGTTTTATGGATTTCATAAACAAAAAGGGAATAACATTTGATATGGATATAGATCAGTTAGCTATTCAAGGGGACTCGGAAACTCTTATTAGATTAATTGCTTTTATCCTGGATAACAGGATAATGTTTTGAGTGAGAGGGAGAGGCTTGAATAAGGATTGTCAAGGTTTTTGAAGGAAGTTGTTTAATATAATTAGAGTATATATTAAGTTTAGAATTATTGTAATTATAATAGGTCTAGATATAAGCAGGGTATATATACAAGTAACTACAGCAGGATAGATCTAATTTAATAGATATAAGATAGCATAATTTTATTGTGTTAGAATTAGATTTAATGTGGTGTGGGTGGTGGAAATTGATTTGTGTTGTTTTGTCTGTTGTAGGTTGCTGATCCTTATCCCTCGTGTTTCTGTATTAATACGATATAATAAATATATATAAGTCATCCTAGTGTTAAATAATGTTTCCAATATGATATAAAACAATCAGCTGGATAAGCTATATGGAAACATTCACAAGTGTTTAAAAGTTAAATATTAAATAAAATTATAATATAATACAATTTAAATATAGTTTATATATAGATACGCATATAAATCGCATAAAATAATCGCATACGCAATACGCATAAAAAAAAAAAAAAAAAAAAAAAATCGGCCTCAATTTCATTAATAATTAATTTTCATTTCCGTTTCTTATATTTGAACCGGATATATAATAAAAGACGAAAAGTTCAATAAATACAGTTAAATAAATTAGAAGGGATTCAGTAATAATCGTCTGCTTAACATAAAGTGGAATTTAAACATATAAACAGCCCAGGTAACGGCAAATAATTATAAAAAGAACAATAAATAAAAACATATATATACATAAATAAAAGGGAATGCAGTGACAGCATAAGGAGGCGGAAACAGCTTGATTTAACCTAAAAATTTTATGGTTCACCTCATCGAGTGACAAGGTTCCAAATCCGCCAGCTTTACCGACAACCGGTTTATCATCACTAGAGTTGGATGTCTACAAATAGTCTCAATTTTGAGCAGACAAGTGTTAAGACATTCACTCAATTTGAAGAAGTTCAGACATTGGGAGAGTTTATTAGGGACATTGGTTAATTCCAAATTCCTGTTGGATCCAAAAAAAAAAAAAACAAACGGTAAATTCAGTGGGAAAATTGACGAACTGGGAGGATCGGTTCGCACCGTCTTCGCAGACCGTTGGAAATGATTTGGGACCATTTATTTTCATATCACTGTTATTGCTTTTTCTATCGGAAATAACAATCATAGAAATCCATTATTCACCTCATCCAGTAAGTATAAGAATTCTTTTTTGGTATCCAAGGTCGAAAAATTACACTCGAATCTTTACGTTTCGTAAAGAGAACTGCAACTTTATTCATAATCATCAGCACTAAACATCTAAGCAACCAAAATTTTTTTAAAATAACATATGTAATGTAATAATGTAAATAATAATGTAGTAATGTAATAATAATGGAAATAACAATGTCAAATATTGTAAATCACTTGTAACAGGTTGAAATAAACGATGAGATTGTCCAAATGTAAGAATAACCTGGTTTTATTTCAGAAAATTACGTGGATCCTGATTTTTTAGTTTGATTTTTATACCAACTTACAGCATGTGTCGAACTTTCCAACTGTGTACGATTGCAATCTTCGGTGTATTGAATGCGTGGGTCCGTATCAAGTCATCGAGTGACTCATTTTCTTCGGATTCAAACCCACGTTGGGCGAATTCGTCGAAGACAAAGAAAGAGAAAAATCGCGACGAGGATCCGCCCGAATTCCACACCATTTGTTACGATAAATTCAGGGTTAGCTGAGTCGAGGGTCGGCAGCGAGGATGTTACGAACATTTTTTTCTTACCTCACTTGGCGGACAAAATGTTGCTCATTTTTATTCAAAGTAGATTCGTAATGGCTTGCTATAGGTCAAGGCTGGAACCGTTTAATTTTTCGATCATATCCCTAAACCGACTGTTTTTTTTTTTTTTTTGTAGAAGGAATGTTACAAAACTTTTACACACGGTAAAAAAATTGTGTGTTTCGATCTTTTGTATTTGATTTACATTCCTTTCTTCTTTTCATATAATATATACAAAAACTTATTTGTCATTTTGTGTTCGAAATCGATAGAAGACTGATACAAAACTTGAATTGATTCTCTAGTAGGTACACAAAATTTAGTTATTGTGTAACTAAAATCGCATTCATATTGAAATAATGCAAACTCTGAGGATAGATCAAATCACTTATATCTTCTAATCTGCATTCGCATGAATTGATCTACAAGTACAAAGTATATACATACAATGTCCCGGATTCGGGGTATAGAAAGTTCATTACTAATGAGCCTGGAATGCTCTGAAAAATTAGCACATCGCTTCGACAAGCTTCACACGATATTAGCACCGACAACTATTTTTTCTTTTTGTCTGAGGATAAGAGTATTTTGTGAAAATTGTTTTTACAGTCGTATCTTACATTATATAATTAAAAAAAAAATACATTACAACATGAAAATTGGTTATTTTTATAAAATCAATGATGAAATCAATACAAAATAATGCAAAACTTGTAAGAATTTTCTGAAATCAATTTTTTTTTTGTAGTTTTGGAGCTTGAGGAAAATCAACAGACGCTGATCCCTTGAGCCTGCATGAAATCTGTTTCCCGTTTTTCATCAGTTCGATAAATAAACTAGCTTTCCAAAAAGTGCAGTGCTTATCATGAGCTTAACTTTGCAAGAGAGTCTTTGAAATTAAAAACATGTCTGCGATTGAGTGGTTTGTTTAGCTTAGCGCACATCATTCCTTGCAAAAACTGAGATAAGTTAAAGCAACCTCGAAGAGCGTTAGCCGGCTTCGTACTTCTTTTTCGATTTTTATCTTTCTCGTTTCAACCATACTTTTAACTCTATTGAAAAAAAACTGTACTTACAACAGGAGAAAAAACCTCTGCCAAAAATGCTTGAAGACTTTTTCTCCCCATACCATGGCACTACATTCATGAAACTACATTTCATTCAGAATTCAAGCAGCATAAACAACATTTCTGAATTTTTGGGACAGTGAACTTGACCGGGAGTGACCCTGGCCTCGATCTTCCTCATCATTAATTGCCACCCGGGTATCGATGACGAGGATATTTCGGTACTCTTTGTTCGATAGATAATCAACGTGGATCTAAGACTTGCTAATTTTTACGTTTAAGAGAAACATCAACACATTCGATATCCAATCACACAGATAACACAATAATTGAAAATGTCAAACTGTTCAATTTGTGACACGCGAATAGCCCGCCTGCACTAGAATAAATATAATACCTATTGAACCACGTGGTAAAGTAGCTTTATTTAATTTTCATTAGGATTTTTAAGACCGTGATACAATATTAAAGTCATCATATAAATCAGTTAAAGAGTCGATAAGTATTTGATCGATCGATGTCAATTATGATGAAAATAAAAAGGCCAATTATCACGTACTTTACTGAGAATTTGACGATTGGAAAAGCGAGACGTCGCCATATTCCAGAATCCACACGAAAAATTTAAATATCGATAAGAATACATAACATAAAAAGAGATTTCAAAACTTAGTAGTGTGACGAGACGTAAATGTCCTAAATTATAAAACTTCTAACAATCATTATTGAAACTACCTACTTATATTTATACAAGAAAGAGACTGAGCATTTTTATCATTATATTAATCGTCAATACCGCCATCGTCTGAGTAATCTCTGAAAAATCATCTTGCCAGAACATATAAAAAGTGAATAAAAAAATCTCAATCTTGAATTATAATTATTAATTTGTCTCTTTTACTTAACATGATTATTATGTAATGGACATTAGTTCGTTACAAATTGATCCGAATTATGTCAGATTGATATGATCAAGAATGACGTCATTGTAAGAAACGAAAAAAAAATATACGAAACAGCCGGATAGCACATTTTTTATATTTGAGGCTTTCTCGAAGAAGTCTGGTTTTCTTCGTCTCGGATATACGATTATAGTACCAATACCACTTTATTTCTTCTATAATTTCGACAAACGTGAAAAGTTGAAAGAAATGACAGTCAATCTCATGATCGTGGAGTATCTCGGCTTATGGAGTTGAATTCTGTCGACACTTTTCTGTCGCTAAGTAAATACCGTACGTATGTTTACAGAGCGATATGACTAGTGCATGTTTGGGGTTTTGGTTGATTTGCCACCGACCCTTACAGCCCCTAGTCCCTAGTCCCCGGTACACTGCGAGGACTGTATATCCAGCTGAACCTTTGTGGTGAAGGCAAGGGGTAGATAAAATCGTATGGTGAGGATAAGCGGCTAGTGAAAACGCATTAACACCAGCACGTGTGTTCATCGGGGTTCTGGATCTTCATGCAGTAAAATGACAAACCCAAATGACGTATGAGAGGGATGATAATCGTTAGAAGATGGGAATTGATGTACCGTGAGAATAGAAGTCCGGTATCTGTATCTCGTCTCGTTATAACCGCGGTTTAATTGTCGGATGTGCAGAATATCAACCCTCCATACACTAGCGAATCTAACGAGGCGGATTTCGGATTAGTCGCCTCTAACGCGGCAAGTAATTGCCAACTACTAGCATTCCAGTGCCCGGTCTCGGATATTCGGTACAGATAATGCCAGCTGAGAGGATAATCCGCGTAATTACCACCGATAGAAACTGAACTCCACTTGATACACACCTCTCTGCACACAGCCATGCTTCTAGAAGTACCGTAATTGGGGAACTTGATGGACAATGGTTCGAGGTACCTATACCGCTGTAATCTGAGGAAAAAAATTATAAATGCCCTACAGGATCATCTTATATTTCCTCAGTCATCGAAGATACCATAATAATCACTGCAAACGACTAGAAAGCACAAAAAACGGACGCAGAAAGAAATAAAGCAGAAGAAAAAAGATGAATAAAGATGTTCAAAAATTACTAGAAATCATCTAAAATTACTACGAACCGGAAAAAATGATGAATTATCAGAAACGATATAGTTAGACACGAGTGAAAGTTACTAAAAATTACTGAAAATGACTTGAGAACTGCGAAAACTATTGAAATTCAACGATACATGTACTTGACGATAAGAATATATGCGCGCGTGTAAGGGTTGAAATCGTTTGATAATAAATTTTGGTTTGCTCGAAGGCAGTAGACATGCGGCGCCGAGGGTTATTAGCATAAGGCCCTTATGGGGCAGGTTATAACGAAAGGATCTTAGATCGTTTCCGATTGCGTGCGATAGTAGGCAACCGTGAACTAGCCCAGTGCATGGAACGTGACGAGGCATACGTGGTGGTGCATGTACATGCCGAGTGGCGACAAAGAACCCCACATCTAACGCCTTCAAAGCTTTTCGTACAGAAACGTGTTAATTTCCTTTAAGCTTAACTGCGGGTTCGTAAGCGGATTATATTCGCATGACGTAGCTATACCCGCGTTTTGGGACGTTTAAAAGATTAGCGGCTAAGATCGCAGGGGGTGATATCACGGATAAGCGAGAAAAGATTTGTGGCGCAGGCCGTTTACGGAACGGAATGGAAATCTCCTATCTACACTTTTCCATTTTACTCATTTTCCTATACATTCCGAGGGGTTCGATGAAGAACTGATGCGATAATTGACGAGCGTGGTTAAAAAACTTGGGAAATTCTTCATCGCCGTAAATTTTTTTTCTCACCTCGGTGATGGAGATCTTCGTGTGGAATGAATAAACTCAACGCTAGCTTAGATCCTGAGAACAATGTAAATCCACTTCTACAGTATTTGTTATGAGGTTTCTTTCTGGCCTACTTGAAATCTGGCTCAGGTATTTATGGGCAGTATTTACGACACGCTATATATATACACAGCTTAAGTGATAAATTTCTACCGGGTAAAGAATAAGAGAAAAGGGAGAAAATTTTTCGCCACATTAATATGTAGTATATATCTTTCAAGAAAAGTATTTTGCATATAGCTGTATGTGCTTGAAATGTGATAAAAATCGCCAAAAATTACTCTTTAACAAAAAAACTCGCCGAAGTCCACCGACAAATTGGCAAAAATCGACTATATCCGGATTCCAAAGGTTACTAACGATTCAAATTTCGATTCATAAAAAAGTAAATGGTTGATTTACGAAGATTCCTTCGCAACTTATCATGAAATTACTTAGTGATTCATCTAGTGAATAGCTGTCCCTCGATTTGAAAATAAGGCTTCTGAAGAGTTATAAATAAAATTCAATTACTTAGGTGATAGAAAACCCTTGAAAAGCAGTTCGACGCATCTGTCAGGATAAACACGTCCTTTTATACGCTTTTCCTGTTTGTTTAGTCCCTTTTGGTACGGAAATCTTTACAGTGACTCTACATGTCGACGCCTGAATATTTGATAGTTCTATTCTATACCTACTACAAGTGTTAAGGTTCTTTAGAAGCACATCGTTCACTGCAGCAGCTACCATATGTAAATTTATATCACGTGTATCGAGTGTATAAGAAAAAAAAAAACTGTCTCCAAAGTCGACTGAGTGAGAACTTTGAATCTTAGAATGAGTGGGAAAACGTTTTCGGCTCAAATTGTCCGGTGCCTTCGTCATTCACTTTAAAAATAAATAATTTCGTAATGTATAAAAGGAATTCAGATCAAAAAAAAAAATTCGGGATTCATTCTGAGAAAAAGTGGTCAGATTGATCTCCAAAATTATTACAAACGGAGTATCCGAGAAAATCGAACTAGATATCATTTTATTTGAAAATATGAAACCCTCTAAGTTTTTATAAAATGAATTTTTGACACATTGAAATTCGGAGCCACTGTTTCCATCGTGGGTTTTTTGCACTTAATGAAGTTCGATTTGCATTCCTTCGATCCTTGTTTAGCAATTTGGTTTTTCTCCATTCTTAAAAAAAAAGTTACTGTATTTCAAAAATCGTTTCCCTTCAAAATCGTCCTTGAACTACGAGCTTCACCGAACAATGTCTGAATTTGGTCAACATAAAATATCATCACCATATCCACCAACATAAAATTAAACACCGGTTTTGGGATCCTTGAAGAATATCAAGAGCACAGTTCAAGGACTTGATTTTCGAGGCTAAATCCACTTTCCTGGCTAAAATATATCGAACAATTTTTCAAACCGTCAACTTTTTCCTACTCTCTCCCAGTAGCCGGTGCTAGAAAAAGTCGTCTGATTGTGAGTGACACCTTGAATAATCTACGATGTCGAATTTTCGGTGTGAAGGTCTCTCCCGAATCAGGACTGTTATGAATATACCACGATATCTTTCTGATATTGTCAAGCTGCATCATGTTTCACTTCTCATTTCGTTCAAGGGGTGAATCTTAGGGCAGATAAGAACAGTATAAATGTTGAAACCGCGTCACATTAGCCACGATATCGCATTAAATGTCGCTCTATTCCTGTTTCCCGTCCCTTAACGCAATCAGCACATGCACGCTCGCGGTGTACCTTATCGGGACACGCGAAACTATGCAAATCGTTATCGAATCAGCGCTCCGGATTTCGAACGGTGATGGTGAACCGACGATTATTCGCATAATTCGGATACCGCTGATTCCTGCCATTCCAAATTCGTTCACTTTCGCCACACTGCAGACCTCGACTCCAATTATGTAAGATTCTTCAAATCTCCCGGTCCGATAAGCCCCCGCTATGTTATATACCAGTGACGAAAGTATTCCCTGTAACAAACATGCGGGAACACAGTTTCTGAAGAAGATTGATGCGTTTGATTCGTGCATCGAACCCCCCGACCAGTTTTAGTCGAGCTTACTGCTGTCCTGTTGATGATGAATCGCCGCGCTTTGACGCCCTTAGGCCACCACTTCTGCACCCTGTATACGAACACTTACAAAGTGGTCGGAGAACTTGCAGCGTCATAGCGTTCAAACTATCCGAATTCCAATTTGAAGCGTTTATATACTATGATCCTTTTTTTTCCAGAAATTCTGATGTAATAAATAATTGAGATAAAATTTCATATAAATTCCGGGACGCGAGACACCTCTGGAAGGTCCGGGAATTCATTGTGCCTGAGGGTAAAACCGGTAGAATTTACTATAAGGACCGAGCATGTGGCATGTTTGAGTAATGCAAAATATTTAACGTGCAATTGCATTCCATACACAGGTATAAATTACGGAAACTCATGACTGTATTCTGAATCCTGAAACTGCGGCTCCAGGCTGGACTATACTAATAAAGGATGGCACAAAATGCGATCGTTTCCTGGCACCCGGGGATAACTTTGCCAAATAAACAAACTCAGAGATACCAGAAACTTCGGAACTGTACTTTCGAGTAGAACAACATCATCGTAAAAGTCCAACGTATGCTTCTGCACTTTATACAGTCGAACGGAAACACACGCGGGTAAAGTTGGCTTCTGGATGATCAGATAAAATTTGATATAATTTCACGTGATGGTACAAACAACATTCTGGCAATAATCACGCCATGTATGTAGTGGCAAGATATCGATCGGCGATTGTGTACATTTGGCAGTAACGTACATACGTGCGTCATGAATGTTTGAATGTATAACAACGACGATCTGATCACAATTGCATTGTAAGAGGCGTCCTCGATGGTCTGCGTCGGGAATTGGCATCGTCATCGAGGTATTGTTCCATCTACCATCGGTGAAAAAACAACGATTCTATAACGAAAGAATCCAGGTGTACAGAATCGACATGCACCCAGACCTCGAATCCGTTCGGAATAACAGGAAAAAAACATAGTGGAACGAATGGATAATACCATAGGATGTAGAGTCTTTCATCCAGACGGAATACGATGGGACCCCAGCATACGTACGTGACCTACCCTATAATAAAATGCTGAACAAGGATTTTTTCCCTCCCCCGAGACCCTTGCACCGCAGCATCCCTTACTGCAGTTCAATGCTGCACTACTATCCGATTTACACGGTAGAAGAGAGCTCCGGCTGCGCAGCTGTCCTGCGGAATGGATAAACGACCTGCAGTCAACGCTTGATGGATGCAGCTAGTTCCTGACTACGGGAACGTGTTTGATAGAACAAGGATTATCCTGTCGGAACAGAAGTACAAGTTCACTCGATCTTCTTTTCGTTGATGCACTGATTGAAGGAAATATTGACCCACTTGAAAGTTTCTACTATTTTTTTTAATCCTTTTATCACGCGTTCTTCGATGTGAGGCATTCATTATGTCGTCCTAACGAAGCGTGAAGTAGTGAGTCTCATTCATATCAGAGGTGCTGTTGAAAGAAAGTTCGACACTATCTCCCATCGTTTCTTCCGGAGTATCCACACGTGTCTACTTAGAATTTTTATTTGGGGAGATACGAAAAAACTGACAAAGTGCCTTTTTCGGTACAGTCAAGTGGGCATGCACACCAAATTTCAATCGAAGATATTCAAAATCGTGGGAGTTATGCGAGTTTGAAATTTCGATTTTCAGGTTATAAAAAGTCAATTAGGCTAAAGGCAGAAAGGCATTAGATGGTAGACATATTTATAAAGGGTGCAAAAAAATCCCTAACTTTTCCTGACCAAATTATAATTTTTCCCCGACTGAAATTCGGACAAATCCGAGGACAAATCAGTGGTTATTCAATTATGTAATGAATAATGCTCTGAATCAATGATGAGAGAAAATGATTTTTGAGGATACTTTTTTACTTGTAATTTATACATGTTTTGCTACTATTTTCATAGATTTAGATTACCGCGCGAGGAAGAAAAAAATTGTACCACCAGAAGATTCCTCGACGTTTCCCTGACCATTTTTCAAATTTCCTGACTTTACCCTGACCTCGCGGCTTTTCCTGACCAACGGCCACCATACAAAATTCTGAATCGGTAGATTGTTTCGAATGGCAAAGTGAGTACGTACCCCAAATTTCCTTCAGAAATATTCGACTCTACAACGAAAACTTATGAAATTAATAATTCCAACAATTTTTAATATTTTGAGCTGAAATTTTGTGTATATGTTCAGTGCACAAAAACACATTGGGAAAAAATTTATCCAACCATTCGTGACCACACGGCTCATAGATGCTTGAGGATTTTTGTCGAATATGAAAGGGGGTAGCTTATTTAATCTTTGAAACTAACAGATCAAGTCCGTCTTGCTCAGTGAAATAACGTGGAAAATTGAACAAACTCTTCGAGATCCTGTTCAGTAGCGGATTTCCGAGACCGACATGTCGCAGACAGTGGAATCAAGAATCTCTTTCCCAGGGGGTTCAACTTCGCCTCCGATACGCACAGCGAATCTACAAGTTACTACATCTCCGGTACAAAGAAGGACCGACCCCCGCATACACAGGGTCGGGGTTAAATTAGACCCCGGAATAGCGTGGGACGTAATAATAAGTTTTATGCAAATTAAGGAGCTAATGGATGCCAATCGTGATAGCGACGTTTAACCAAAGGGAAAAGGCTGGGGCTCGAAATATTAGGGCCAGATCGCAAGTTGCATATAATATTTCTAGCCATGAGCCAAACTGCCGGATTAGTCCACGTGGGAGACTCTCTCTCGGCTTTGGGTTTTGGGGGTGCGGGTTGTACGAGGGTCGCGAATACCCCGGGGACAGTTTGACCCTCCGGGTGGAATCCGCGTTGGCTGCTGACAGGATTCCGATCCCTCAGAACCGGAGGGTAGTAAGTGGTTCAATTTCCCCGGTCGAAGCCAGGGGCGGAAATAATCCAGCCCTGAACTATATTCCGCGATTTTCAATTCGTTCTTGTTGTTTAGAAGCGGAAAAATGAAAGTGGGTAATTAGAGAAGATGATCAACAGACTGTGTAGCAAATTCGTATGATTATACTTATCGTTAGCTCGGCTTGGTTGTACAAGGGATCAAATCCTCCCGGCAGTTTGCTCCAGCCGTTACGGGGGGAAATCGACGCCCTTAAAGTTCTCGACTTTATAGAACGGCACGTTTTATAGACTTGGGGTGCGAAAACAGCAGGGATGTTTGGGGTTTGATTGCAATTTTTAGTGGCTCGACTAAAAATACCCGTCGATTTATACGGGGATGACTAATCGAGATCAGAGGTACAGAACTGGACACACACATTTCTGGAAACAGTACAACCTCACTTTGTAGAAGTAGAAGATATCATACGGCGACTTGCATTCTGTTTCATGAAATCAGAGCTACGTCGGCAAATATATGAATTTTTTTTTGAAGCTTACATATCTTTTAAAAGGTCGATTCTAGGTCTAAGATTGTGAAGAACTTTTTTATAGAAAATTTAATGAGCTTCAAACAGAGTTCTGTTCAACTTTGCGCTCGGAGGAACCGGAAGTGAGATATGGGCAGAAATGAGAGTGATTTTTTTTGTATATATATTTTTTTAATATAAGGCCCCGACTTTTCAGGTCGGAATATCTTCCAAACGGTTGATTTTACATGAAAAACTGTCTGAACCTTTTTTGTAGGAAATTAAATGGTCCTCAAAAACAGTCCTTATCAATTTTGCGCTCGGAGGAACCGAAAGTGAGATATCGGCAAGAATAAAAATGCATTTTATTATATATATAATATATGTTTTCAATATAAGGCCCTGACTTTTGAGGCCCGAATATCTTCCAAACGGTCGATTTCGAGTGAAAAATTATATCCATCGTTTTTGTAGGAAATTGAATGGTCTTCAAAATCAGTCCTCATCAATTTAGCTCTAGGAGCCACCGAAAGGGAGATATCGGCAACGTAGTCATGTTGAGAGTGAAATGAGAAAAGTGCGATTGATGATAATATCAGACATGGATGAAAGCCAGTAGAATATAGACACAAGATAAGTAAATATTTTGGTATCTATACCAGAAGTTAAACTCTGCCACTGGTGTACTCATGGCTTGAATAAACATTGGCAGGGATTGGTGACTCGAAAGATAAGCGAATTAGTGGATAAAAGATGAGTATTATAGTCGTACCTTAGCCCCAAATATCTCGAGTTCAATGAGCCCTTCGGTATACTTCTAGAAAGTTTTACCAAACCGAATGAAGAAACCCTGTGGTAATCTGCTGTTGAACTAACATATTGTTATACCGAGTGCGCGACTGCGGCGAGTGCGGAATAGGAAAAGTTTGTATAGTCTATGACCGCGTGTAATTTTGGATTATGATACGTCTACGGGGCTATAACATCGTGTGGCGGTGTCGTGTCGACTTATCCACATCATCGGAGAGAAGAAATCGATAAGACTATATCCCCGTACGAAATGTACGGTGCAGGGGGATCCTGAAGGAAAAGGCTTGCGCCTCGTTAGTTGACACGAGATAAACACCACGGCCAATGACACCGGGCTCCACAGCCTTCGATATGTGTACATTGTGCGCTGATATATGTATACATTTGTAACACAAATAATGTGGGTGCGGATAATATCTCAGGAACTGGGATCCACACAAACTGTCCAGAGCAGGAATCAGACTCAGACCTAATTTCACTTTATAAAACCTGGTGGAAAACTTTCGTTGAATTTTGTAGGGTTTTTTTTCTACTTCAACAAAATTCGCGAAGATTTGAATCCGGATCCCAAATTTATTTTATTTCTCTGGTAGAAAGTCGTGATTTTTCTTAGAATTTTTTTTTCATCAAAAATATTACTTCTCCACGAAAGAATAAGAAAATTAGGCTTCCCGAATAATTGAGATGAAATCCGAAGTAAATATTCATAAAAAAGTGAAAATTTCTAAGAATAAAAAAAAACTATTCAATTCTACGAACTTATTTCAAATTCTCTGAATAAAAGGTTGTGAAAAATCGTAGTTTTTGGTGGAAAAAAAATTTCATAAAAACTATGAAACTGAGAAAACAAACCCAACTGATTTGTAGACCCCCTAAAATGTAGTAAAAAATTGTATAAATAATTTTCACCAGGGTAGGATGAGGAAATTATTTCCGGAAAACATAATTCTATATCTTTGGATCATATTTTTACCATCGAGAAGCCTGAATCTTAGAATATACATACAAGTTTTTCATCGATAAAATTTGTTGACGCAACACAATTTTACTGATCGCATGCGCATCATTACGAAATCTTTCATTTAAACAACATTCAGAAAAGGTTGTAAATTTTAATGGCGAAGATTCCGGCTCCGATTTCTGTAGTGAGGAACCGCAATAATTTTCATATCTCAAAGATGTGATGTAGCAATGCTTAAGGTGAAATGAAAGTCACGTGACCTCGATATGATTTACACTTGGAATTTTCAAACGCTATTTTCTCAGCCAAAACACATTCGATTGATATGAAATTGATGTCAGTGACGTAGAAAAACTGAATGAAGGGCTTGATAATCGTGGATTTTCGAAAATCGAGACGTAATAACAGTTTTTTCACAATATTGTTCTGTAATCCAAGGAAGTGCTGCCTCTCTCCACGAGGGGCAGCACCTCCTTGGGTTACAGAACAATATTGTTACACAAAATTCTGATTATGTCTTTCGACATTCGAAAATCCACTAGCGTCATGCCCTTCAATCAGTTTTTCTACGTCACTGATATCAATTTCACATCAATCGAATGTGTTTTGGCTGAGAAAATAGCGTTTGAAAATTCCAAGTGTAAATCATATCGAAGTCACGTGACTTTCGTTTCACCTTAAGAGCTTGTCGAAAGCTTTTACTTTTATCGACTCTAGAGATAGAGACACACGGAGAGAAAGAGAGTAGTAATCACTCATCGTCAGTCAGACAGTCAGTGGGATGGAATGTATTTGATTAAATTCAAAAGTGAAACCGTTTCCGCGTTTACAATCGAAATCCAGGCCAAAAGTTTGGCCGCGGTTTAATTTAAACTGACAAGCAACAAAACCAGATAAGCGCGGTCAAGCAGCCTAATTTATGTTTAACATAGATCATTGTTAACGGTATCGAGGAGGGGGGAAATAATATCGATGAGCCTCTTTCTCTATGTGTGCGGAAATGAAAGAAACGGACACAGTTCTCAGAACGGTCCAAAGAACGAAACAAAGGTTTACCATAGCCGAACTCCACAGCGAGGCTCATGTCTCTATCCTTTATTTTAGTTGCTCCCCTTTTTTCGAAGGCGCCTACTCGCTTATGACCTCTTCGCGGCATATTAAACGCTCGAGGGCTCACATAAGTGGTTCTCTCGTGCGGCTATGGTAGAGAGAAATGAGAAATAAAAAGATAACGATCCTATTCCTTTTTTTTCATTAGTTTTTTGTTGTTTTATTATTAACGACGTGACCTGAGTGACGAGTTCGTTCCGTTTTTACATTCAAATACTCGTGTTAAGAACCTTGTTAGAATAAAATTTGTAGAAGGGATAAAAAAAATCGGTTCTTTACTTTTGAAGACTTAGCAAATCTCAAAAAGCTCGTTAATTTTCTTCTGAATAGTTTCCAGCGTACGCAACGACTGCGTGTGTCGTGTATGAAGTAAAATATGAGCAATTGAAGAAGTCTTGTCGGAGCGTTTGGTGCGAGACGTCCGTCCGAAGGTTCACAAAATCAGAACTCATGAAAGAGTTTCCGGTCCCATTCTGTCCTCTGATGCTTGAAGAAAGGAGGAATTAGGATAAGGAACGCGGAACCCTTCTCCCACAGTTTACGCTGTCAATTTTCTTGTGCCGCGCATGCATTCGGTATGAGTTTGTATGAAAGGACGTATACATGGGGCATTCCAGCAATTATCGCCCAAGATTAGACTCGACATTTTAAAAATTGTCTTCCAACTTCGATTAGAATACATCCTTCGATCTTCTTTCAGGTATTCTAGATCCAAGAACTTGATTTTTGAAAAATCGTTTTTCGAGGCCCATAAATATTCGTGTTGGGCATCAGAGTGTAAAAAGCTCTCGCCAATAACTTGACTGCACGATGGCTCAGGAATATTGAAACAAAAATGATAAGGAAAAATAAATCGCGAATACTTATTTTCTTACAGCAACTATAACGAGTCGTTTTTAGCAATTAGAGACACGAGCGCGAAGACGCCGTGCTGCCCAGGCGCCGAGTCGTCGGTACATGTTTGTTTTTACATGTGCGGCCAAAGGCGGGAGTGGAGATGCATTCGTGGTCCAAAACCAGACTCTAGTTAACCAACTTTTGTGTCGTTGACAAGTTATCATTTTTACGAAGCAGCTGCGTCTAGAATTCTTGTTTATTATTTCTTCACGGATTCAATTTCATTCATTTTTGATACCTGCTTCCGGCTCGACGGAAGTCAAACAGACGTCCGTCAACTTTGAACAGAAATTAGGGATCGAATAGATTGAAAATTAATTTCTTCGAGATTGATAATCATTTTTATTGTAGGAAATTGTTTTCTTTCTCTCATTGGTTTGTATCGTTGATTTTTTTATCGACTTCCTCCTCACGTTTCGCGGGATTAATGATCCGGGAATAATTGTGCGGTTATTAAATGGGCTTGAAGACGTTAAATAAGTCTACCGTAAATATAGAGTTAATTACATTATTATCAGAAAAGTAATTTATGACTCGAGTTTCAAGTGAAAGTAGGAAATTTGTGAAATTAGATGAAGGTTTTAATACACCTAGGATATTATTTAATCCCCTTTACATCCGCATCCTTGTTATTCTGAATTTTCTGCTCTACCCGCGACTTAAACCTAATTAATCGAATAATCAAGTATAATTCAAGTTTCTGACTACATTACACCGTGCAGTAATAAATTCCACACACACAATTACGCTGTTAATACAGATCCGTTAGTGAATTAGTAAATGAGGGAAAGTTTGGTCATAATCAAGTCGATCGAAACTTGTATTATAAGTGTGTACATAATTATCATTTCTGTTTCTGATCATTTATACGAATTATGGGTCCTCGTACTCCCAAAGACTTCCAAAGACTTCTGAAACGAGTGTACATAGGACTTCCCAAGTGAATAGCCCCTTCACTGCCGATTTCATATCATTATCCCTAATTTAGAATAATCATAGCTGACATTCTTATAATGTCAGAAATCGGGCCGTTTACCTCAGTCGTGGGAATAGTCACGATACACAACTTTTATTGTTTTTTTTTGTATAATGAAAATTTATAACCGTTGTATTATGTGCTGCAGTGACACATCGTCCCTCCTCAAGGATATCGAGTTCTCTTTCATCTATAATCAATTTCTGTACGCTACATCAGCACCGCGCATGTTAATGAGACACTGGCTGGACGTGGGTATAGGTTGCCGCATTATTAATCGGCCAATGAAATAATGATATTGTTGTATAGTAACGGATAACGACGCAGCTCGGATAATGATCGCACGCAACAAACTGTAATTTTTTTTTCCCGATACTTTCTTTTTCTTTTTGTTCTTGCTGATTATGAAACCAATTTGAAATTCATCAGCTTGCGATGCACATTCTTTCTCGGAACGAGACTGTTTGCAGTACTTCGTAACGTGCAAAATCGTGCGGAAATCGCTCAAGGCTCGGTATATAAGAATATCTGATTCTCAAGCAAATCGAATACCACCGTTTGTCAAGACTCTCTAACTTGTCACAAAGATGTACGTGTGTGAATTTTATAACGATTTGTAATTCTATGTCCTGTAGAAAATACTGGCTAGACTATCTATCTGTAAATATGAAAAAAACGCTGTGAAATATGATTCAGAATTTACCATGTTTGAATTCACAGAGTTTGACTGAGAATATGATGATGAACTAAAAAAATATAATTATAATTAGATATCAGGAAATTAAAATCGCATTCCCAGAATATTATCCTTACTGAAAATGATGATTTTTCACCTATTTTTCCTTGATTCGTAACCGGAAATTTAACTTGTGTCGATTAGCAATATCATTTGGCGCGTGATTAGATGAATATTTGTTATCTATACGACTGTTCAATTTTTAAATATATTTATACGAGGAATCGGAATAATTTTTTTTCTATCGCGGGGGGGGGGGGGGGAGGTTACTTCGAAAAAGGTAGAGATAAGAATTATTGGTTCTCTGTTTAAGATCCACTTTTTTAATACATTATAACTGTTAAAAGTTCCCAAAAGTAGTTTTTCCGATTAGTTCGTTTTTTTTTTCAATTGTGTTTTATTCAACACATTCACTCGCTTTCTTTATCCTAATCTCTTTCTCAATTTCTTATTTTGTAAGAAAATTCAATATCAAATGGTAAATTTGGCTGATTGAAACACCTAAATTCTTGACAAATGGAAGAAAAATCTGATTGACATTTTTTCGAATTGTTCTGACACGTTTCCACATTACGGATAGTTTTATAGTGGGATGAAGTCTTGAGAAATCTGTTTATCACAGTGGATACTGGGATTTACTTCTCTTCCAACTGTTGATAAGGAAGAAAGTTTCGCAAGGGGGTAAGAAAATGTAGGCTCGTATTGAAACGTAGCGCCATCTACTGACCACCTCATTTTGAATGCGTGATTTTAATAACGTCGACTGAAGGGAAGCATTTCTATTATTTGCGATTTTCGATTCTTTAGTCAACGTATGCTTAGAATTGTAGAAAATGAGAAATAATTGAAACGAATTATTAAAATGTTTGGTTCCAGTTTTTAAATTAAACGTAGCACGATATATTCAAGAAATTCCCATTGAAAAAACAATATTCTAAAATTGAAGGTATTTCTCATGCCTACAGTATTTGAATTTTACCATGTGGTGTAAGAATCTAAAATAATGACATGCTGGCACATTATATCGACCGTGCAATGAATCGAAGTTTTGTCGACTTACCGACACACGGTAAGTGCTCGCCTCTCTTCGTCGATAATGAAGATCCATCTTGAGAGAGTTTCGCGTGGTAATAAAGTAACGAATAAAAGTAAGGTGAACCCAAATCCTTTTCTCTCGCAGACATAAATTATTGAAAGACTGTTAATATGACTGACTACATTTCATTTAAATTACGTACGAATTTTGGTCTCTGCGCAGTATAAACGAGTTAGCCGGAAAGTTCAGGCGTATCTGGGTAACTTGCGAGGGGCTGTTAAATATCGAATTTATCGTTTTGAGTGCTCGAATCGATATTCAATCCACTGCAAATAACGTTGAGTAATAAAATACCGTATGAATAACGACTGAGATTGAGGAATCTAGTAAAAACAGTAGGATTCTTCTGTACACCAAGTAGTTCGTCTAAGTAGCGAGTAGAGCAGTTTAAGGAGTGAATAGTGCGTTTATTTCAGGAGCGAGTGGTTCGGTGAATGAATTATTCGGTAGTTAGATTTCTAGTTGAGATTATTGATCAAGCAATTGAGAAATAAGATTAGATAAACATACTGTGAATTTCTCACTATGCGGGCCCCTCGATGCGCCTGAAGCAGGCAACCGTACCTACGGCACGTGCTAAATGCTGGAAATGGCGCATATCATTCTGGTCACAAGCTTAATGACTTTGGTCCGCGAAAAATTGAATCACGCGTCCAAAACTCGCGATTTCGTGACCAGAAACGGCCAGCCGTACTAAGATGAACCTTTTCTACTTCCTTACACTCTTCTGGTCACAAGTTTGCTGACTTTGGTTCGCGAAAAATTCAATCACGCGTCCAAAACTCGCGATTTCGTGACCAGAAACGGCCAGCCGTGCTAAGATGACCTTTTTATACTTCCGTACACTCTTCTGGTCACAAGTTCGCTGACTTTGGTTCGCGAAAAATTGAATCCTGCGTCCATAATGCGCGATATCGTGTCCAGAAACGAGCAGCCGTACGCAGATGACCTTTTTCTACTTTCCGACACTCTTCTGGTCACAAGTTCGCTGACTTTGGTTCGCGAAAAATTGAATCCCGCGTCCAAAATGCGCGATTTCGTGTCCAGAAACGGCCTGCCGTACTCAGATGGCCCTTTTCTACTTCCTTACACTCTTCTGGTCACAAGTTTGCTGACTTTGGTTCGCGAAAAATTCAATCACGCGTCCAAAACTCGCGATTTCGTGACCAGAAACGGCCAGCCGTGCTAAGATGACCTTTTTATACTTCCGTACACTCTTCTGGTCACAAGTTCGCTGACTTTGGTTCGCGAAAAATTGAATCCTGCGTCCATAATGCGCGATATCGTGTCCAGAAACGAGCAGCCGTACGCAGATGACCTTTTTCTACTTTCCGACACTCTTCTGGTCACAAGTTCGCTGACTTTGGTTCGCGAAAAATTGAATCCTGCGTCCATAATGCGCGATATCGTGTCCAGAAACGAGCAGCCGTACGCAGATGACCTTTTTCTACTTTCCGACACTCTTCTGGTCACAAGTTCGCTGACTTTGGTTCGCGAAAAATTGAATCACGCGTCCAAAACTCGCGATTTCGTGACCAGAAACGGCCAGCCGTACTAAGATGACCCTTTTCTACTTCCTTACACTCTTCTGGTCACAAGTTTGCTGACTTTGGTTCGCGAAAAATTCAATCACGCGTCCAAAACTCGCGATTTCGTGACCAGAAACGGCCAGCCGTGCTAAGATGACCTTTTTATACTTCAGTACACTCTTCTGGTCACAAGTTCGCTGAATTTGGTTCGCGAAAAATTGAATCCCGCGTCCAAAATGCGCGATTTCGTGTCCACAAACGAGCAGCCGTACGCAGATGACCTTTTTCCACTTTCCGACACTCTTCTGGTCACAAGTTCGCTGACTTTGGTTCGCGAAAAATTGAATCCCGCGTCCAAAATGAGCGATTTCGTGTCCAGAAACGGCCTGCCGTACTCAGATGACCTTTTTCTACTTTTCTACACTCTTCTGGTCACAAGTTCGCTGACTTTGATTCGCGAAAAATTGAATCACTCGTACAAAATGCGCGAATTCGTGTCCAGACTCTGTGTAGCGTACGCAGATGACCTTTTCTTACTTTTCTACACTCTTCTGGTCACAAGTTCGCTGACTTTGATTCGCGAAAAATTGAATCACTCGTACAAAATGCGCGAATTCGTGTCCAGACTCTGTGTAGCGTACGCAGATGACCTTTTTCTACTTTTCTACACTCTTCTGGTCACAAGTTCGCTGACTTTGATTCGCGAAAAATTGAACCACTCGTACAAAATGCGCGAATTCATGTCCAGACGCTGTGTAGCGTACGCAGATGGCCTTTCTACTACACTCTTCTGGTCACAAGTTCGCTGACTTTACGATTCGCGAAAAATTGAATCACTCGTACAAAATGCGCGATTCGTGATGCGGAGCTCTGTGTAGCGTAGCGCAGATGACCTTTTTCTACTTTTTCTACACTCTTCTGGTCGCAAGTTCGCTGACTTTGATTCGCGAAAATTGAATCCTCGTACAAAATATAATTCGTGTCCAGACTCTGTGTAGCGTACGCAGGTGGCCTTTTCTACTTTCTACACTCTTCTGGTCGCAAGTTCGCTGACTTTGATTCGCGAAAAATTGAATCACTCGTACAAAATGCGCGAATTCGTGTCCAGACTCTGTGTAGCGTACGCAGATGACCTTTTTCTACTTTTCTACACTCTTCTGGTCGCAAGTTCGCTGACTTTGATTCGCGAAAAATTGAATCACTCGTACAAAATGCGCGAATTCGTGTCCAGACTCTGTGTAGCGTACGCAGATGACCTTTTTCTACTTTTCTACACTCTTCTGGTCACAAGTTCGCTGACTTTCATTCGCGAAAAATTGAATCACTCGTACAAACTGCGCGAATTCGTGTCCAGACTCTGTGTAGCGTACGCAGATGACCTTTTTCTATACACTCTTCTGGTCACAAGTTCGCTGACTTTGATTCGCGAAAAATTGAATCACTCGTCCAAATGCGCGGAATTCGTGTCCAGACTCTGTGTAGCGTACGCAGATGACCTTTTTCTACTTTTCTACACTCTTCTGGTCACAAGTTCGCTGACTTTGATTCGCGAAAAATTGAATCACTCGTACAAAATGCGCGAATTCGTGTCCAGACTCTGTGTAGCGTACGCAGATGACCTTTTCTACTTTTCTACACTCTTCTGGTCACAAGTTCGCTGACTTTGATTCGCAAAAAATTGAATCACTCGTACAAAATGCGGCGAATTCGTGTCCAGACTCTGTGTAGCGTACGCAGATGACCTTTTTCTACTTTTCTACACTCTTCTGGTCGCAAGTTCGCTGACTTTGATTCGCGAAAAATTGAATCACTCGTACAAAATGCGCGAATTCGTGTCCAGACTCTGTGTAGCGTACGCAGATGACTTTTTTTTCTACTTTTCTACACTCTTCTGGTCACAAGTTCGCTGACTTTGATTCGCGAAAAATTGAATCACTCGTACAAACTGCGCGAATTCGTGTCCAGACTCTGTGTAGCGTACGCAGATGACCTTTTTCTACTTTTCTACACTCTTCTGGTCACAAGTTCGCTGACTTTGATTCGGGAAAAATTGAATCACTCGTTCAAAATGCGCGAATTCGTGTCCAGACTCTGTGTAGCGTACGCAGATGACCTTTTTCTACTTTTCTACACTCTTCTGGTCACAAGTTCGCTGACTTTGATTCGCGAAAAATTGAATCCATCGTACAAAATGCGCGAATTCGTGTCCAGACACTGTGTAGCGTACGCAGATGACCTTTTTCTACTTTTCTACACTCTTCTGGTCACAAGTTCGCTGACTTTGATTCGCGAAAAATTGAATCACTCGTACAAAATGCGCGAATTCGTGTCCAGAATCTGTGTAGCGTACGCAGATGACCTTTTTCTACTTTTCTACACTCTTCTGGTCACAAGTTCGCTGACTTTGATTCGCGAAAATTGAATCACTCGTACAAAATGCGCGAATTCGTGTCCAGACTCTGTGTAGCGTACGCAGATGACCTTTTTCTACTTTTCTACAATCTTCTGGTCACAAGTTCGCTGACTTTGATTCGCGGAAAATTGAATCACTCGTACAAAATGCGCGAATTCGTGTCCAGACACTGTGTAGCGTACGCAGATGACCGTTTTCTACTTTTCTACACTCTTCTGGTCACAAGTTCGCTGACTTTGATTCGCGAAAAATTGAATCACTCGTACAAAATGCGCGAATTCGTGTCCAGACATTGTGTAGCGTACGCAGATGACCTTTTTCTACTTTTCTACACTCTTCTGGTCACAAGTTCGCTGACTTTGATTCGCGAAAAATTGAATCACTCGTACAAAATGCGCGAATTCGTGTCCAGACTCTGTGTAGCGTACGCAATTGACCTTTTTCTACTTTTCTACACTCTTCTGGTCGCAAGTTCGCTGACTTTGATTCGCGAAAAATTGAATCACTCGTACAAAATGCGCGAATTCGTGTCAGACTCTGTGTAGCGTACGCAGATGACCTTTTCTACTTTTCTACACTCTTCTGGTCACAAGTTCGCTGACTTTGATTCGCGAAAAATTGAATCACTCGTACAAAATGCGCGAATTCGTGTCCAGACTCTGTGTAGCGTACGCAGATGACCTTTTTCTACTTTTCTACACTCTTCTGTCACAAGTTCGCTGACTTTGATTCGCGAAAAATTGAATCACTCGTACAAAATGCGCGAATTCGTGTCCAGACTCTGTGTAGCGTACGCAGATGACCTTTTTCTACTTTTCTACACTCTTCTGGTCGCAAGTTCGCTGACTTTGATTCGCGAAAAATTGAATCACTCGTACCAAATGCGCGAATTCGTGTCCAGACTCTGTGTAGCGTACGCAGATGACCTTTTTCTACTTTTCTACACTCTTCTGGTCACAAGTTCGCTGACTTTGATTCGCGAAAAATTGAATCACTTGTACAAAATGCGCGAATTCGTGTCCAGACTCTGTGTAGCGTACGCAGATGACCTTTTTCTACTTTTCTACACTCTTCTGGTCACAAGTTCGCTGACTTTGATTCGCGAAAAATTGAATCACTCGTACAAA